>CAXKVX010001970.1:0-55145 GCA_964058865.1 Eleocharis quinqueflora | reverse complement strand
AAACGAGTGATTCAAAATTGAATCTGATGCAAACTCGTGATAAAAATTACTAATTTAGACATAAATGGAAGATAAAGCTAAATTTGAGATGCGAATTTCTCCGACCGCAAATCAGACTCGACACTATGAAAGAAACTCGAATATCTACAGCTCCATGAATTGCGACGATAAAAAACGAATTATGTTCCCGACGAGCGTAGCCGAAGTTATTGTAAAAGAATATTAAATACGATTAGTATTTTTTCTACAAACTTCGGCTACGCTCGTCGGGACTGTTATTAATTTTTTTTATCGTCGCAAGCCATTGAGGTGTAAATATAAAAATCTACTTTCGTCGAGTATGATTTGTGATCGAAAGAATATGCATCTCAAATTTGGCTTCATCTTCAACGTATGTCTTAATTAGTAATTTTTATCACAAATTGGCGTTAGATTTAATTTTGAATTGCTCGTTTCTTCGATCACAAATCATACTCGATGCGATGAAAGTAGACTCGAATCTCTATAACTCGATGGTTTGCAACAGTAAAAAATAATAATTACGATCCCAATGAGCAAATTGAATTTGTTATAAAAAATTATCTAAATACAATTCAATTCATAAAGTAAAATATTAATATTTTTATTAATAAAACATTAAGACTACAAAAGCTTCTGATTTGTTTTGAATAAAAAAAACAAATGTTGTACGTTTTCATTTTTTATTCAAAAGCAAAAGCCAGCTTGTTATTTTGTAAGATTGATTTTTTTTATTAATAAAATTATTAATATTTTAATTCATGAATTGAGTTGTATTAGGTATTTTAAAAACTTCGAATGCGTTAGTCGGAATCATAATTAGATTTTTTTATCATTGCTAGCTATAAATATGTAGATATCCGAGTATACTTTCACCGCATCGAGTCTTATTTGTGATCGAAGAAACGAGCGATTTAAAATTACATCTGACGCAAACTCGCGATAAGAAATAGTAATTAACACATAAGTTGAAGATGAAGTCAAATTTGGAATGAACATTTTGTTGGGGTTTTGACTGTTTAAATTCGGGTTTAGCTTAAGTGCGAAAAGAACGTAAAACAAAATTTTTACTTCTAACTTAAGCCGAAGATTAAAAGAGGTACGCCGGGAAAACTAAAGAGAGTTCATTCTCAAGTGTTTCGTTGCAAGGATCATTTTAATCCTTTACAGATCCTCTCCTTAATTGATTTCCAAAAACTTTAATCTACTAACAAATTAAATAGATTAATATAACATGTTTATACCTTGTTCCAAATTCTGATTGGAATGCAGCCGAGCGAGTAGAGCGACTATCAAGGATGATTCGTCTCGGAGTATCAAACGTCTGATACCTCTATCGGTTATCCACCAGGACTAATCAGAGAGCGGTTTATTTCTTTTGCCAGAAATATCATAAATCGCAGTATTCGCAAAAACACTATTCACCGATAAAAAGATGAAAATACTAATCTCGCAATCTGCAGAATAAAATGATAAATCAGATTACTGCGATTCACGTAAATCACTATTTACGAAAACACTATTCACGAGAACTCACTATTCACTTAGAAAGACCAAAATAAATCTCACGATCCGCAGTGCAAAATGATAAATCAGATTACCGTGATCTTCGAAAAAGCACTATTCACCAATAACCGAGAAAAAAGAGAAACTATCGAATCAATCAAACCGATCGATACAATACAAGTGAATTAGTAATTTTCTCTTTCACCCTATCCCTTTGTTTATAGGAAAATGAGGAGGTTTATCGGTTACCGAAATACCCCTTAAGTATTAGTTATTTACAAAAATGCCATTCTATGGAGGTTTAAGTCAAATAGAAAAAATCAAATTGATTTTTGCTACATAATTGTTATGAACAATTATATCTCTTACGGTCTAATTTCGATATAGTTTTATACAACGCGTTGAACACGTTTATGAAAGTTTTGATGCTTCGAAAGCAAGGAATAAAACAAAATTTTATTCATTTCAAAACAAATGATCTAGCTATTATAAGTGTAAAAACAATATTTATTTGTCTAAATAAATATTTCTTCCACATGCTCTTGTGGAACGATCTCTTCTACAGGCTGCGCCTCTGAAGTTTGAGGTAAAGGTTGAACTTCTTCCTCAACTAATTGAGGTATGAATCCTCCATTCTACCACTAGTCTCAGTATCTACCACTGAAGGTTCATGGTCGCTCTCTTGAATTTCTTCAAGAGATATCTCATTCTCATTATTACTTCTTGAGAGAAACTCTTTCTCTAAGAATGAACGCATGCCGAGCAACAACAACTTTGTTCTCGGATGGATAATAGAAGTAATATCCTCGAGTTTCTTTAGGATAACCTATAAAGTAACACTTGTCTGATTTTGGTTCAAGCTTGTCAGATATCAACCTCTTGACATATGACTGACATCCCCAAATTTTAAGAAAAGACAAGTTTGGAATCTTTCAAACCCATATCTCATATGGTGTCTTCTCAATAGACTTTGATGGAAACCTGTTTATAATAAAAGCGACGGTTTCAAGCGCATAGTCCCAAAGTTTTAATGGCATATTAGTTCGATTCATCATGGAATGAACCATATCTAGCAAAGTTATGTTCCTCATTTTGGATACGCCATTCCATTGTGGCGTTCCTAGAGGTGTGAGTTGTGAAACAATTTCACACTCTCTATTATAATCTTGGAACTGCAGACTCAAGTACTCGTCTCCTCGATCAGATTGAAAGACTTTAATCATCTTACTAAGTTGGTTCTCAACTTCATTTTTGAATTCTTTGAACTTTTCAAAGGACTCAGATTTGTGCTTCATTAAGTAGACAACCCGTATCTACTTAAATCATCAGTAAATGTGATGAAGTATTTAAAATCTCCTCTAGCACAAGTGCTCATAGGACCACATACATCACTATGTGTAAGACCTAATAAGTCACTTGCCCTCTCACCTTGACCGGTGAAATGTGCTTTGGTCATCTTACCAACCAAACAAGATTTGCATGTGTCTATTGAATCCAAATCAATGTCACCAAGAAGTCTTACTTCTTGTAATTTTAATGCGACTCTCGTTTATATGACCTAAGCGATGATGCCACATTTGAGTTATACTCTCATGTGTAGACTTGAGTCGTTTGTTATTGATGTTATACATAGACTTTTCTAAATCAAGTAGGTATTAACCATTTCTCAAAATGGAAGAACCATAAAACACACCATCTCTATAAATAGAACAACATTTGTCCTTTATTATAAAATTATAACCATCATTGTCTAAACAAGAAATAGAGATAATGTTTCTTGAAATAGAAGGTATAAAATAAACTACATCTAGTTTAAGTACCAGCCCATTGGGCAAAAACAACTCAACGCATCCAACGGCTATGGATGCAACACTTGCCTCATTGCCTACGCGTAGTTGTACTTCGCCCCTATTCAGCGTCCTCCTCTCACTTAGTGCCGGCACATTTCCATAAATGTGAGCACACGATCTTGTATCCAATACCCAATCGATAAGAGATGTTGCTAAATTAATTTCAATAACAAATATACCTAATGTGGTTGGAACACTTCCGGCTTTCTTGTCCTCATGGAATTTGGAACATTTCCTCTTCCAATGGCCATTGCCATGACAATAAAAACATTACGCATCAGTGGCAACCTTTGCTTTCTTTGCCTGGGGTTGACTCTGAGTCACCACTCAAGTCTTCCCCTTGCCTTTTGCCTTATTGGCCTTGTGTTTTTTCTTGTTATTTCCTCTAGCCTTCGCCTATCCTTGAAACACCTTTAAGATTAATGGAGAACAATTCTTCATATCAATCTCCTTTTAGAAATAAGAAGGTCCAAAACGTATTCTCTACGCTCATGCTTGAGAACGATTCTCAAGTTGTGGTCCCAATCAATAAAATTTGTCCCATCATCGCAGAGACGTTCCTTTTCAAGGAGAGAACGGAGAAAAGAGTTTTGTGGATTTGAAGAAGTCATGTTCTACGATATTAAAGGTTTGATTTTAGTTTATGTATTAGTTTTACTAAACATTTTAATAAAACTCCCACTACAAAATAAATTAGTCCCTATTTGTAGTAGGACCGAAATCCATATTTTGCCAAGCCTCAAGCCAGCGTCGGCATGAACTTAAGACTTAGTTATTTTAGGTAAGCAACTTTTTGTTAATTACATCCACATGCAACTTTCGGCTCACTAGTGTATCCTCATACGTTAGTAATCCTTTCCCAAGATCCTAAACGGTTTAGGTCTCTTGTTAAGCCAATCGCACTTTATTTGGTTCGACATGACGGTCATGCCCCACAATTCGTAAAGATTGAAAATGACGCTCACTTGGGTGAAGCTCGCCACTTAACGATCAATAGTTTGTTGTGGATAAAGTCGGGAGAAAATATTGCTTAATATCCTTTTGGGACTTTAATGTGACTTTTATTTGGTTGTCATGTAAGCATACACCCATACTTAACCTATGACTCAATTATCACAAATAAATATCACATAATTAAATTCACAATATTGGTTGTGAGTTTTGTATGGTCTTGCGAAAACTCCTTTCGCTTTGACTTGCTTCATCTTTCATCTCCATGGTTGATGTGCCTCCATTAAATGTAATTTAAATTACCCTGATTCCTAATTAGAACTTTTCTAAAAGAAATGAATATAAATTACATAAAATAATCTCACTATCTAATAGTTGGCATGCAAGCCACAAATGAATACATGATAGGCAAATTAACATTATTGCCTTTTAGTTATATTAATCAAATTAAATAATTATGGGACACCAAAGGCCGCTTACAATCAATCACATTCATTCACAAATTACAACACACAAGGCATTGAATCATGACCATACAAAACCCACTTTCCTACAAAATAGAGTCAGCACAAATACATACAACTCTTGTATGCATAAAACACATGTCAATTAATTCTAAATTTCTTACTCATTATCTCTAGATCTTATGCTTCTCCAAAATTAATGATGACATTTAAAATTAGATTATCACTTAATTCCAACATGATTACATATAGATTCATTAATCTCATGAAAACACAATTTACGAATGTCATTAATTAATCTAGATTTTCAAGGATCCCTTTTAAAATTATTTGACCCTCAAATATCTTCCATAAGGTCATCAACAAGAACCCTATGAAGAATATATATGAGGTATAAATATTTATCACATAAATAATTTTTCAAATAATTTTCTAAAGCATATCCAGAAATCTATTTTCCTGTTGTCCCTATTTTGGATCATTAATTAAGTATATCTAGAATTATCCAAAAATTACGAAATTTTATTTTTAGCTTCATAATACAGTATTATAACTCCAGAATAAATTTCGTGACAAAAATCATAACAGATTAGGAGTAATCACAAAAACATTGCATAAAGGTCACAGTTCCAGCAAACCGAAAACTGGAGACCCACGTTTTTGTTAATTTTTGTTCAACCAGATCTACTTTATTTTAACCCTTAAAATAAAATTTTCTGATTATTAGACATACTAAAGTAACATCTAAAAATATTTGTCACTATGATTTCTTCAAAAGAATTCATAAAAAAAATATTTTGTCCAAAAGTTTCAGCACAGAAAATTTCAGAGAAGCATTCACAAGAGATTATGACTTAAGTAATTAAGTAATCAACTAATTAGACAAAATTATTGTTCTAAAACACTTATAACATCACTAGCTCTGATACCAATTGAAAGTTTTGATGCTTCGAAAGCAAGAAATAAAACAAAATTTTATTCATTTCAAAACAAATGATCTAGCTATTATAAGTGTAAAGACAATATTTATTTGTCTAAATAATTAGGGAATAATATTATACCTTATGATTTGATCTCCAAATCAAATCAAGTAGGGTTGTCTAGTTTAGCATCTTCTTATTCCATATGCCTTGTTTCAATGGTTGTGCTTAGCTCGTCAACCGTCGAGCCTCCTTAGGTATCCACCGAAAGATTAAAGAAACACTTGTATCTCTAAGGCTAGTAAGAGAACAACAAGTGGTACCTTAATTCTAGTTTCAAAACCTTCTTCAAAATTTCAGAAATTTTAATGGAGTTTTTGTCTCAACACATGAGAGAAAAATTGGGAGAGAGAGACACAAATTTCAGCCAAGAAGTTCTAAACTGAAATTCTGACCTTTGGGTATTAAATCTATCATAACTCTCTGTACCATGTTTAAAGTTACCTCAAAAACTGTCCAAAATTTTCTCTCCTCTTTAATGGAAATTGATTATGTTTAATGATATACTTCAATATTCTTTTAATTATATCATTACTAATCAATTCTCCCCAGAAATTTTATGGCCTATATTTGGGCTTTGGGCTTAAATACATTAATCATATTAATATTTAATTAAGTCCACAATCCCATATATTAAAAGGCCAACATATAAATTAATATCCAATGTTAATTTATATGCATCTCTCATGTGTCAAAAGTCATTTAAAATATGTCACACATACTTTAAATATTACTAGGATTATTTTACAATATTTTCTTTTAATCTTTCATATGGTGTGACCCTATGGGATCCCATCATTATGGCAATGAAACTAAACATTTTAATTTCATAAATCAATGATACAACTAGCCATGGTATATTGATTACCCAAATGATGTAGATGAAAAAGCACAATGCAAAATCATGATCCTGTAATATTAAAATATTATTGTGTCAATTCCTTGTCTCATGATATCAAAATAATTACAAGGTAGGAATGTGTCATCCTTGCTAATTATTCTTTCTTGATTTTCTAAAGTTTAATTATGATATGATTAACATATAATCATATTGCATGTACATAATACAAACTTTATCAAGTGGCCCAGAGATATCATCATCTATATTATATATAGAGGACAATGGTATCTTGATGCGTACAGTTCCTCCGCACAAGTTATACACATTGCAGTAACTGTCTATATAACTCATAGTTAAAGTGAGCGTTTGACAGTACCAACGATGTATATTTCTCATGTAGGAAATATAAGCATCTCAACCCTAGAATTCATGACACAAATGAAATATCAATGACACGTAACACAATCCATGTGATATTTCATTTTGGGTCTGTCTAGTGCTATACATCCCGATGTATACACCTGTGTGATTAGCATTGACAACTCTTTGTCATATGATCTGTAGAATGTGATCATCATCTAATCCGACACACTGATCTTATATTGGTCAATTAGTGTTCCTTGCTAATTACCAAGATCAAAGACTTTTAAGAGTAATTATATTTATTTCATTGGTGGAATTCTACAATCCAGGTCATCAACCCAGATAATCCACAAAATATAATAACTCAAGGAATAAAATGATATAATCATTCACTAATAAACTAAATAATCAAACATATGATTTGGGTCTAAGACACCAACACTAACAGTTTATAAATTAACTTTTGTTTTTGCTTGTCATCTCGTATGACATTTATAATTTAATTATATCACATATAATCAATTCTAACCATCTTAATATTAATGATAATCAATTTATAATCAATAAGATTTTCCGATTAGCTCCTATATGGTGTGATCCGGTAGGATATGTGTTATGTTGGTAAATAATATTTAAAACTATTTTAACTTTTATAATCATGAGAGGCATCTGACAGAATGCATCATGACATCCAATTACACAGATGATGTTGTACTGCACAATATCACGATCCAGTAAACAATTTTACTCGTGTTAATTCTTTTGTCTCATAGTTATCAGATTAGTTTCAAGGTAGGTTTGTGTCATCCTTGAAAACTTAATCTTTTCTTGATCCCGAGCATATTATCAAATATAGTTACTCTTCTAATTATACCGCTAGTTGATAATCTTACTCTATCAAGGGGGCTAGTGATATTATAACCCGTATAGAGATACGAGGGACAATAGTACTTTGGTAAACTTAACATCAGATTAGTTTCATTCGGGGTCTGTCAAATATCATGTTCCTAGAACATATATCTGTGTGATTAAACGACATCTCTTGTCAGTGGTTTGTAAAACTTGACAATCTTTTAATCCACGCACTAACCTTGTAGCAGTAATTAGTGTTCCTGTTAATTACATTGGTTTAGTATCTTTTAAGAATATATATCATCTATATTATGAAGTTTCACAATTCAGTTATTGACTCTAGTCAGTAAAAGAAATGATTCATAAATACAATAATACTCAAGGCAACAAAATGATAGTTTATTAATCACTCAATTCATGATAAAGCTTTATGATAAATTATTGTATTATTGACTTCTAGATTTTTACAAACTAACACATTTCTCCGATTACAAATTAGAGTCGACGCGACGAAAGCAGACTCGGATATCTATTTGCTCGATGGCTTGAGATGATAAAATAATTAATTAAAGTCTCGAAGATTGTAGTTTGTAAAAAAAATACTAATCGTACTTGATTTTTTTTACAACAACTTCGGCTACGTTAGTCAGGATCGTAATTAGTTTTTTTATCGTCCCAAACCATCGAGCTATAGATATTTGAGTCTACTTCCATCGCGTCAAATCTGATTTGCGATCGAAGAAATGTGTATCTCAAATTTGGCTCCATCTTCAACTTATGTATTAATTAGTAATTTTTTATCACAAGTTTGCATCACATTCAATTTTGAACCGCTCGTTTCACCAATCCCAAATCGACGCGTTGGAAGTAGACTCGGATATCTATAACTCGATGACTTACGACGATAAATAAACAAATTACTATTTTGACGAACGCAACTGAAGTTGTTAAAAACTTATCTAAATACAACCCAACTCATACATTAAAATATTAATATTTTTATTAATAAACAATTCAAAAAGTAAAAAAAAAATCGTTTGCTGCACCAGACTTAAAAAATTGAATTGGCAGGTATTGATAACACCGGCCTTTTCTATTTAATTGACACTATACAATACACTGTACAATACAATACAATACAATACATTGTTTCTGATCATCTTTTTCCCAGTTAATGGAACAAAACAAATAACATTTAATAAGAAAATAACAGTTACCATTTTGATATTTATCAACGTTTTATTGAGTTGGATACTATAATTTAGAACAATTGTTGAGAAATTCATGGAGATCAATACATTTTTGCTGATTACAAGTAGGGCTTCCTAATTCACTGATCATTCTCAAATTTTGATTGTTAGTGTTGATATTGCAATTGAAATCCAAATATGTTATTTTCTAATTAACCTAACTCTTCCAGATGAAGCTTGAGATACTGGAAGAGTCGGCATGCAAGGACATCGTGAAGGACATGGAGCTGGCATACAAGGTGATCGATTGGCTTTGTAACATGTAAGGATAAATTTTCAACTCTCGTGGTTTTTATCACTTTTCGTATTTGACACTCTGTATCAATCACTTATCTAATATTGTCATCAATCACAAACTGAAATTAATGTGATGTTACTTTTTTAGTTGCCGAGAAAATCAATGCATTTCTCACCATTGAGGCTCACCTTCAGGTGCAATCCATATCTCCAGATTGTTATAATTCGTCTTATATTGCTGCTGACATTTATTTCTTTTTTGCATTGTCGGTACATTGAGGGGTTGTTGAGAGCTTAATTTGGATTAACATCCAGCTTTCTTTTGTATTTATAGCTTACACAAACATGCTTTGTAAGAAAAGAAAACAATTTAAATTGGTAGGTGATCAGTAGACGACCTTTGAAACCTCACATTTAATTAATTCTTTTAGTTAGACATGCAATGCAAATATGGAATTCACATTCTAAGAAAGCACCTCTCTTTTCTCAATTTTCTTCAATTCAAACTCAAAAAGTTTGTTTAACAGAAATGATTGATTGATGAGATGCTCACGCATGCACCTGTATATAGAAAAAAAATCATAATATTAAGAGGCTTGACCTCTTTCTTCAAAAATAAATAAATCATGATTTAACTTGATACGACATCAGTACACAGGGCTCTGGAAAGAGTCTCTCCATCTAGGCTATCAGCCCAAAATACATATGGACCTTTGGTCGCAGACACAATCTCCTTGTGATTTTGAGAGGAGAAATCGTAGGAGCGTTGAATAATACAGTACAGACAACTAATAGTGGAGCATAGACCTGTCTAACGTGTGTAACGATCACGAAAGAGATTAGTTTTATTAATCGTTTTATTTAATGAATGATTAAGAAAATTTGTTTCGTTAATTGTTTTGTTAAAGAAAACGATCGGAACGAAATAGAACGATCAAACTCATTATCTTAGCTCTTCATCAATTTCCTCTCTCATCAAACTAAAGCAAATCAAGAACCGATGGTGAACGATTCTAATCATACACATGAATCAAATCATTCATCTTCTCATTCGAACAATCCTTCATCTCCTCTCTCATCTACTTCTCTCAACATAGCGTTTTTCTTTGAAATCAAAACAATTTTAACAATACACAGTCACAAACGAAACTACGAAACAAACGATCACGAAACAATATATTTTCGTTAATAGTTTTGTTATTCAAACGAAAGAAATTTCTTTAATCATAATCGTTTTATTTGTCACGAAACGAATCGAAAAATGATTAAACGGCTGGTCATTGACGGGCCTAGTGGAGCAACGGGCAATTAGTGCATTAAATGTTGTAATTATTGTATCTCATTATTGTATTTAATGCGCTCGTTATAGGGACGAGTTATATATCTTTTAGAAAGATCATCTTTCTCTTATACTAGGTTCCGTTTAGCTACTCTAATATATCTCGGATTTCTCATTTGTACTACTCTAATATATCTTATCTTTGGATATCTGTGATTGCATTTGGTACATCAAATATTACTTCAAATTTGTCTTTGTCATATGTATCAAGTGAAGATAAATTGGTTGCGCTTAGAGCTTGAATTTTGTGTTGACCTTTGGCTACATCAAATATTCACAGTATAATCGATAATAACTCTTGTTCTGTATTGAGTATTTACGATTCTTGCCACCAATAAGAAAATATCTTCAGAAGATTGCGAACAATGTCTGTGAACACAAGTATGCTATGATTTTGTGCAGTGAGTTCGCATACAATGTCTAAATAGTTCGTGGATAATGAATACAAATCAAATTAGGTTCGCAGATGATGAATGTGATCTTCCTAGTTTTATTAGTTTCAAACTTAGAAGTAGAGTTAAAAAAAATCCGGGCGGGTCTACCCACGGGCCCGCCCGTGGACCCGACGTGCCCGATTCATGTTCGTGCCTAGATCCGACCCGACCCGTGGATCCCGGATCGGGTTGGCCCCAAACCCCTCAAACCCGTGTATATCCGTGCCTGACCCGTCCCAAGACCTGCTCGTGCCCGACCCGTGGATCCGACTCGTGGACCCGTGCAGAAATTAAAAAAAATTAAAAAAATACAAAAAAATTCAAAAAAAATTAGAAAAATTCGAAAAAAATATATATTAAAATAATGTCCAGTTTTAAATTCAAAAATTCGAAAAAATAAAAAATTAAAAAATATCGAAAAAATGGACGGATCCAAACCTGATCCGCCCGAATTTATCACGGGTCGGGTTGGAAGTTTTGGGTTCGGACCCGTGGAGACCTGTCCCGTTGGACCCGTGGACTCTTCGTACCCGTGGATCCGGACGGGTACCCGACCCGCCCCGTCTTTAATTCACTACTTAGAAGCATCCTTTTTTCCCGCTTGAATTGCCACATCACAATAAGAGGAGGGGGGATGTTTACTAGTGGCGGAGCCACGTTTAACCAGGGAGTGAAAAAAATTTAAAAAATGATCATAATTATTACGTTTTTTCAGAAATAATCATGTATTTGAATTTTTTTTGCATAAATGATCGTGTAAGATAATTTTTTTCTATGAATAATCATCATTTCGAACTCCTGAAAAAAACCGTAAAGCAACCAGTATAATTATATGGATTTTTTTTTCAGTTCACTAGATCACACGGTTCCTGTAAACAAATCTTGAAGAACTGTAATATAATGTTTCAGTAATTCCAAGAAAATTTTCAAATTGAAAGAATCGTGGGAGTGTCCCGGTTCCTTTAGGCCCATTAGCTCCTATTTCTCAATTTTTTTCTGTAGCAATCTAAAATTCTTTAATTTTTTTAATCTTCGATCTCTTTGAGAGTTGTCTAACTAATTACCACTAAATCATTTGGCTATTGGCATTCTCTAAGTAGGACTGCAAACGAATCGAATTCGAACGAACTAGCTTGTGTTTGATTTTGATTTGAAATCAATTTCGAATTAATTTGATTTGAAACAAAACATCATTCGATCGAACTGTGTGAAGTTTGAATTTAATTTGATATTGACTCAAATCAAACTCGAACGAATTACGAACTACAAATTTTTTCTTATTGTCCGACCGTAAAGTAGTAAAAGGAGATGACAAAGAAGAGAAATATTATCTAATAGAAGATTGTGAAGAGGAGGATGTTGGCAATAGAGAGAGTGGGTGCAAACCAACTAGAGATTATCTAAATAAAGATGAATGCTGACATTAAAGATGAATGGACCAACTATTTCTTATCAAAATGAAATGAAATAGATAATATAGTTAAAAAAATGAGAGGAAAATGACAACAAGATTTGAACTATATAGTTCGTGAACAACATTAGAATGAACTGTATCAATTTTGGGTTTGATTTGATACTAATACGAACAAACTCATAGCATAGACTATATATATAGTCCCAATATCATCTGACGGTTCAGATATTCTCAAGATTCAAACTGTTTTAGCTCACGAACAGTTTCAAATAAACCGATCGTAGTTTGAGTTTAATTCAAAACTATTTCGAACTAGTTTGATTTGATTTGAAATTAGTTTTGAACTGAAATCGAGCGAACTAATTTTAAACTTTTCTCGAATCGAACTCGAACGAATTACTAACTATGAATTTTTCTTGTAGATTCTCAAGTACTTTGATCGTTAAAAAAAAATCAAGCCACAATAGTCATGCTCAAGTACCAGCCCAAACGAGTTGTCTATATTTGTTGGTATCAATTTTTTTTATTCATTGTTCGTAGACTTACAACACACACCCCACAAATAAATCAGAAAATAAACTTGAAAAATCTTCTAAAAATAGCTCCCGTCGGAGTTTGAAGCCGAGATCTTACCCATGAAAGTCTCGTAATCACTACACTAGATAGGTTCAACAAAGTATTGCCTTATTGCACTGGCGTTTTTGCTGAGTTCAAATTTTTAGTACATAACATTGTTGGTTTTAAAATTTACAATAATATTGGGATTGTAAAAAAAAAAGGTGATTTCCCTCATTTAGCTTAGTGTGTCTTTACTATGATGGCAATACAGAAAATGAGGGAAGAAAAAACGGAGAGAGAAGCTTTTCTCTTAATAATTATTTTTAAGATAAAATTGAGAGTCAAATTATGCAAATTTAAATGAGTTAAAATTCTTCCATCCGAATTTCGAATTCATGACATATCACATAGAAGTTATAACTTTTAACCACTAGACTAAAAGTAGTTATTTTCTCCTAATAAAAATTAAAATTCAAAAATAATATCGCCACTCAGTTTGGTTGTATGATAGATTAATTTATTGGTGGCCAAGTCCAATATTTCTTCTGTATAAAGAATTCTATTTTTATTGATGGCAATAGTGCTATTGCCACTGTCGCCATTAGATAATTTGAGTATATTTGTATAGAAGGGCTCCATTCAAACTTGGTGTCTGCAATCGTAAATTGGTGCTATCCAATTTAATACAGAGCAGTTCTTCAATGAATAAAAAAATGGATAATGTTTCGTAGTTACCACATTTGATGTCAACTATTGATATCGATTTTATTATGCACATTTAGTTGAGTTATCCTGCAAATTATTTAAGTTATTATGCATGTTATACCATAACTATTTCAGTAGAAAAAATAATATGTATAACTATTTCAATACAAAAAATAACGTGCATAATAACTCAAATAATGTGCACAATAACTCCACTAAAAATACATAATAAAATCGATAACATGTATAACTATTTCGGTACAAAAAATAACATGCATAATAACTCAAATAATGTGTAGTATAACTTAACTAAAGGTGCATAATAAAATCAGTATCAATAGTTGATATCAAATATGATATCTACCTATCAGCTCCCTAAAAAAATTTCATAAAAAATGATATTAGAATCAATTATAACCGTTGATTGTTATTAATAGTAGTGCAACTTAAGACTGGAGCCAGTTATTCTGATGGATAACCTGATTATTGTCACTTATGTTGATGTTTCTGAAATATTTACATAACTCATTGAGATTTAAAAAAATAATTTAATAGATGCACAAAAATTACCAGTGCACCGAATAATATGGCAGATTTATAATTAAATTTGGATCTTTAAGGGTTAATTACCTGATTTGATATTATTCAGAGATTCATATCCCGTTACTAAAATTAATAAGATCTAATAAAGAGTTGCTGTATATCCATGATTGTGCATTATAATATCTTACTTAATCCCATCATAATCATCCCATTACCTCAGTTCCCATGCTTTCTATCATTCGCATACAGACAAAAGCAACTGTTAATAATTAAAGAGGCAGGTGGTTATCTTCATAACAATTGTTAATTTGCTACTGTTCAACTCGAATATTTCTTTATAACTCAATTTGTTGCTATAGGCAGAAACCAATTTATTTATTTTACTGTTCTGGTATGGCAGTTGGTGGTTTTATTTTCCATTTCTCTATCAGCTTCGACGTCATAATATTATAATACAAACCAGTGCTATGTCCTACTTCTTTACAATAAAAGAGAAACATTTATTGATGTTACAGAAAGTACTAATACATGACTGTGAGGTGCTTCCATCGACAAATAATGATTTTTACCAATTTTCCATTTTATGTCCTCTTAAAAAGTTATTTTCTCTGTGAGCAATCTTTTAAAATACTATTTGATTTATATCCCAAAAACCTAAAGAGCGATTATACATACTCAAAACAGAAAGAAATGCAAATAAAGATTTGAAACATATTTGATTCTCTTCATACATTGATAAGCTAATCATAGCAACTGGCAACTGCCTTCATGTATTTAAGATACAGATTTGTACCAACTGGCTACTGCTATTTAATAGGCTAATCATAGCAGATGATCCCTCGCTAAGAATCTATTTTTAGTTCTCTCTCACACACACATATCTCCACATTAAGGATTTCAATTCACCAGGAATTAGAATGAGTTCCCCAAGAGAGATTTCTAAGCCTTCTTTCTCAAGAAACGAGGGAGGCGCCTCGGCTGTGTCGTCTATGTTTGATCAAGGGAAGGTGATTGATCAAGTAGTCGCCTATATCCTCATGATTCTGGCACTAATTCTTACTTATCTTCTTCACTGAAGCAAAATGTTTGTGCTGCATTTTTTTCTTCTTGTTCTTGATTATGAACTTGTGTGCTGTGTTACTATAAGATTCCAAAAGGAAATGGAGTGTCTTAAATCCTTTTTGACATTGTATTGCAGTATTTTGAGTTTTTACCTTGAGTAATTTTGTAATGCTTCTCAGTGATGAAATTATACACAATCACTGGCTCTTTGGATTCATACTTTTAAGCAAACAAATCAGATGTATAACACCATGAACTGGCTAACCAGGCAATGCACATTTGATTCAAAGTACCGAAATTTTGTAGATGATCTAACATTGTCTCAGTTGACCTTTTCTGGCATGAATTAGTATCAATTTGGTGCTAATGAACAATCCTGACAATACCTGGCTTAATGCTGTGCTACTTGTACTTAAAAATGGTAAATTGGTCCTTACCATCCAGTCCCACGCATATTAGGCTCCTTTCTCCTTTCAACTGTAGCAAAGAAAAAAAAAAATGCAAAACATCTTTACAGTTAGTGATACTACATTCTGGATTAAGAAATGATATCAGACTTATAGGCAGATAAATGCGAAGTACATGGTCCATTATGTCATCATTAAGTTCCAAAAATGAATAGAAATAAGGTAGGTACGTCTTCAAACCAAAATTCTTCCTCAACATTTTTGACAGACTATCACAGTGTTTTCAGTTGTTACCCATAATTATTTGTGATGTTTACTTCTGAAAGTGATGAAACAATACAATTACTCAAGCTTTGTATTTCTTACCTTAATCAAACAATAATCGGAGTATCACAAATATAATATCATGAACTAATTGGCTAATTAACCTGACGATGCACCTTTCATGTTAATTACCAGAAGTTTCTGGAGTAATCTAATATTGTATCAGTGGATCATTCAGGCATGAGTTGGCATCAATTTGGTGCTTATAAAAATCCTTAATAATATCTGTGGCAAATGCTATATCGTGCATATATGTGAGCGATTTTATTGTTTTAAACTGCTATTATTAAGATGCAAATTGTCTCTTTTCTTCTTTGAACTATAGAAAAGAAAAGAAATAAAAAAAAACACATTAAAAGTTAGAGCTCGTAGATGCCAACCAACATAGGCAGACATAGAAGACAAAAATAAATATTAAAAGATTTACAACACTGAATAGATCATCAGAAAGTTTAAAAAATGGGAAGGAACAAGGTAAATGATCAATCCAAAATATTACCTAAACATTTTCATAAATTCCACAATTAAGTTTTTCTGCACATTCAAATTAGCCACAAATCAAAATTAATCATTGCATATCCAGCAAAACAGCACCCATTATTTCTCAGATCCTCTGAAACAAATGTGTCAGAACAGCCTAGCCTGGCTACTGATAAAATGATATGCATTAGTTGTAAGAGCATTTATGTATGATGATTAGATCTTAATTCCAAACATCAATCCACAGATCATAATTAAATGGCTTTTTGAAAAGAAAAGAAGGAAAAATCTTGCCATGCCAACAATTAATAGCCTTTTTTCCATAGGTTCACCAATATTTGCAACATTTTTGTACTTCCCATGTATAATCCGTTAGCTATTACATCTACCTAGCTAAGAACCAATATTAATTGTCTCTGTACGATTTACAGTTGAAATTAACGCACATATAACGCATATATAACTCCAACAAACTCAAAGCGAATCAAAATATATATCAACTCATCAACACAACAAAATACAAAATCTAGAAAGATATCAAGAGAAATGCTTAAGAGAAGAAAAAATCAGAAGAAACCTAAGCTACCTCTAATCCAGTGGTTCTTCCCTGCTTGGCAACAAAACCCTCCAAAGCAAGAATTCTTCCAAACATACCCCTTCAATCCACCCTTCATCGACACCTTCGGATCTGAGTTCCCTGCTGACGAGGACGCACCAACAGGCTTCGACTACGGCCCGTTGGATCAGTCTCCAACGGTGACGGACTCTCCTCGTGGTTCCATCTGTTTGTACACCGGAGACCGGTTCTTCATCCCAAATGCTGACGTGGCGAGCGGTTCTCTCATCGAAGAGTTCACGTGCTCCGGGTCTAGGCAGAGAAGTACGCTAATATATGGCACACCTGTGGAGGTTCAATCCAACGATCCAATTGGGGATTTCAAATTATCGATGGTGGAGATGCTGGGAGAGTACCACGTGGAGAGAGAAAAACCGTTGGATTGGGAAGTATTGGAGGAATTATTGTACGCGTATTTGGAGATGAATGAGAGAGCGGTGTATAGATACATTTTCGCTGCGTTCTTTGATCTGACGATGGAGTTGCGTCACCACCCGTAAACAAAGGGTTATAGATTTATAATCACCGCAGGCTAATTAAAGCTTGTAAATTACTAAATATAGTGATTTTCATTTATTTCATAAGATTTTTTTTTTCCAAATACAAATCAGAACTTTCTAGTTTGAAACACAAGGATGAACAACTTCCAGGAAATGAAATTAGAGTAATTGCTTTATTTATAACATGCATGTACTGATGTACAATTGAATAACAACTATTGGAAGATAGTACTTATAAGAGAAGTTCTAGAAATGTAGATTTGAGAAATTTGTAAATTGTGATTTCTAAGAAACTGCCGAATTTACATTCAATGACATAATATTTTTTCATAAAAATTATGACATGTGGTTTCAAACATCAATCATGAATTTAGAAATAAAAAATCTCCTAAGAAAATGAGGTAAACGGAAGAGAGAGAGGAGACAAGAGGCGCAGGGAGGAGAAGAGGGCCGAGGTAAACGGAAGAGAGAGAGGAGGTCTCTCCGTCAATAAAAATAATAATTAAGGAGATGTTTTATAAATGCATATTTGACAAAAGTAACATGATACATTTGTTAAATGTAATTATATAAAACTCAACAAATTAACTGTAATAGATTTTTTCCTATAAGATTCATTACGCATGATCTTTTATCTCAATCCGTAATCATGAATTTTGTATAAATCTTAAAAAAAAACACTATACTTGGAAGTTTGATGTTTGTGTGCATTGATGCCAAATGAACAATTAATATTACTTGCCAAATCTCGACCATCACAATTGAAACGGCAAATGCACACTCGAAACCGATCAATATGCATAGATCGCGCATTAGTCCCACAAGGATAAAAATATAATTTGACAGAAAATTTCCATTTCCATCTCTTTTTGGAACGTAAGAAAAGTTGACATTTCGTTCACTCCCCTTTCCACGGAAGGTAAGTTTGTACGTGTATAAATGTATTATATCGATTTTGCATGAAAGTTTCAAAATAATTTATTGTCTCCCTCTTTGCAATTGCAAGGGACAAAGCAGGTGGAGAATAGAAAGATTTTCATTAATCGGGGCAATTTTGAGTTGAAACAAATCATGGTCCCGATTTCATAGGCTACAAAATTGGATATGCTTCTATTCTTTATTTAAATGGGGAACGATCTTGCTCGCAACTCAGTCAGAATCTATTCATCAAATTTTTGCACACCAATAGAGTGAAGTCATGTGTAACAGAAGACGAAAAAGAATATCAACCCCATAGAAAATGTGTCAATCCTGTTGGAATTAATTTAATTAATTACAATAATATATGGACTTATATGTGATATAAATATATATTGAGTAATGAACTGTCAATTATTTAATCAGACCCGTTACGAAGTGATCAAATTAAATATTATTTACGGGTTCAATATGTGTCATGAGAAGTGGGGTCTTTAATGTGTAGAATGCGTGTTAATAACTTTATGATTTAGTGATGGTCTAAATTATATAAAGTTATCCGAATAATACAATTATGCCATTGGTCCCCGAAGAACACAATTTAATACGACAATATTCTGCAAATAAGAAAATATCCGATATAAGCAAGTTGATCAAATGGTTTCTATATCCATTAAGAAATGATTAATTAATTAATTAAATTAATTAATTAATTTGTTGTATAGCGCATAATTCAATTTTGGTTCATTGTTCTTATACGCTATAGCAACAGATGCATAATCCAGAGGTGCATACACACCTATTCAAAGATACAGAACTCTCTCTCTTCGCATATGATGATTAGACATAAACAAAGGGCTTTTGTCCGAGAAGGTTATTAAGTAAATCCAGAGAGAATTAAGTAATAAAGGATTAAAGAAGTTTTCGGTTCAGAACTTACAAATTATCGGATAATTTGTTTTGCAAAAGACGTTGTCGTTGCCGCCTCTCTCGCTCTCTCCATCGGACTTGAGAGGAATTACTCGGAGACTAAAGGCTTCCGGTGATTAACGGTGGTTGTGTCTCTCCGAAAGATCAAAGACTATGGACCGAGGTAATTTAATTTTCATATTAAGGGTTCTCTAGAAGATCTTGGGTTAAATCAAGTCTTATCAAATCCTACATATGAGCAGCACGTGCGTTCGATGCAATTTCGTTGGATAAAATTTTAAGGCGTTGACCTTTCGGAGTGAAAGAAACATCATTTCATGTGGGACGAATTCATAATTCTCGTCGGAAGTTCAAGATTTACGATTTTTTTCAAGAGAGTTCGAAATGATAATTATTCTTAAAAAAATTAATCCTATATGATCATTTGTACAAATTTTTTTATCTTATATGATTATTTATAAAAAAATCAAATACATGATTATTTTTGATAAAAAATTTCAAAAGAGTTCAACTGCACTTCTGACCTGAGTGCATCCACTGATCCCACCATGGCATGCAAAAATCTACCGAATTTCTCCAGAGGACAGTTAGTAATTCTTCTATCTAAATAAATGATAGATAATTATTGTGAGCTTTTCAATAAATGATAAATATTTACTTCAAATGTAGATTATAATTCTAAATTTCGAAAAAAGATAATTATTGCTTAGTGTTCCTTAAATTGTAATTGTGTGCGAAAAATCATTGAGCCTTTCAATTCTTACACAGAGGCGTATTTTAGATAGAAAATCTCTGTGTCAAGCTTTGCTTAGTGCAGTGATAAGTTATTAGACTTTCATGTGAAGGTCTGAAGTTCAAGTACTAACGGAGATTATTTTCGAAAAAAAAGTTTAAGTTTTTTTGAGGTTTGAGTTTGTGTGTATTGTAATTTATAAACCTCCGAACAATGAAAAAAATAGAAAATGTCATAATATTTTGTCGCTTGGCAACGATTGAATGATACAAAGAATGGATGCATAATGTTTTTTTTTTCTGATATACACAGTTAAAATAGTTGATTGATTAATCTATCAACTACTTAGTTAGAATTATAATTGAACGAGTAAACCAAAACAAATTTAATCCGATAATAACTGAAAAATGTTGACTTAAGAAAATGTGTGGTATGTCGTTTGATGTGGTGAGGCACTGACCCAAAGGGTCACAATCCTCTCTCCGTGCAGCAGTTCACCACACAAAAGGACACAAGGTTATGAATACATTTAGATTAAGGGAAAAAGATGAAAAAAAGAAGTTGATGGAGATCAATATTCTCCCGGAGGACTTGAACCGCAAGATTTTTTGTTTATCTGCAGAATTAGATTTGGACCGTCAGATTAAAATCAATGTTCGACTGTTAATAATATATTCAGCAGATTTTTTATATTACTAATCTTAATCGTTAATCTTCAATCTAACGATTCAAAACAAAAATTCTCCTCTCTGCCTAACAAAAGTTCTCCAGAAAATTCCGCTTCCGGAGGACTCACAAGTCGCAAGTAATCTAGTGAAATATAATGTTAACATAGATGAATCTCCCGTGTGAATTTCGAGGTTACGTGAACATTCGATTGTAAATTCATTTGAAGAAACGATTCGTTTCGATTACCTTGGACTCTGGACTAAGACTCGTCTGTCTCCCATGTTGACTCAAACAATTTCTCAAGTTTGTTGATTTGCAAAATAATGTTTTATCTCATCAAAATTTGCGAGATTCAATGCAGTTTATTACAACAAGATCAATTGAGCAAGGAATTTAAACCAAGAGAAATTAAGAGTTGAAGAACTCAAGACTTCATAGGTTAATTAGGTTTAAATCTATAGAACTTTTGTTATTTAAAATTATGAGCAAATTAGCAAAAATCAGAACAAAATACACCATAGCGTTATAACGCCATCTTTGGCGTTATAACGCCAGAGTGCTTGAACTCCTGCGAAATGGCTAAGTACAAAGAAAATTGTACTTAGCGTTATAACGCCATATCTGGCGTTATAATGCGAAATCTGAGATTTTAAAATATCTTTTTAAAATAGATTAATACTGAAATAAAACCCAAAACATCAAGAATATCTCTTAAATATTATTTAAGTTTATGAATATAAATTTTATTTCATCAAAAACTTTGTTTGAATTAGTAGCAAAATTTTGATCTCAAATTCCAGAGACTTAGCGTTATAACACTAAGTCTGGCGTTATAACGCCAGTGTAAAGGACTTGGCCAAATTTGGCTAAGTTCTGAACACCAGTGTTATAACGCCATGTCTGGCGTTATAAGATTACTCCAGATTTTAAAGCTCAATTTTAAAATAGAAAATGATCAAATAAAAATTCAAATGTTCAAGATTATGTCTTAAAATCGAAGGACAACGAAGGTTAAATCCAAATTTAGACGAAGTTGTGCTTAAGGAGATTCACAAGCTACTTGATGTCGGAATCATCTACCCTATCTCCGATAGCAAGTGGGTGAGTCTAATTCATGTGGTTCCAAAGAAAAGAGGCACAACCGTGATACAAGGAGAAGACGGCGAGCCGATCGCAACAAGGTTAATGACGGGATGGTGCATGTGCATTGATTATCGCAAGCTTAACTTAGGTACGCGCAAGGATCACTTCTATCTTCCCTTCATCGACCAATTGCTTGAAAGGTTCGCTAAACACTCTTTATTTTGTTATCTTGATGGTTATAGTGGTTTCTTCCAAATACCAATGCACTTTGATGACCAAGAAAAGACCACTTTCACTTGCCCATATGGTACTTTCGCATATCGTAGGATGTCTTTTGGTTTGTGCAATGCACCTGGTACTTTCCAAAGGGCTATGATGGGTATATTTTTTGACCTCATTGAAAAATCCATGGAAGTTTTCATGGATGATTTCTCGGTATATGGTACCACCTTTGATGATTGTTTGACCAACCTATCTAAAGTCCTACAATGATGTAAGGAAGTAAACCTTGTCTTGAATTGGGTTAAAGTGCCATTTTATGGTACAAGAGGGTGTGGTATTATGCCACGTAGTCTCATCTAGGAGTTTAGAAGTAGATCGTGCAAAAATTGAGGTAATTGAAAATTTATCTCCACCAACGAACGTCAAAGGTGTTAGAAGTATTTTGGGGCATGTCGGTTTTATCAAAGGTTTATCAAGGGCTTCTCAAAAATTGCAAAACTCTTGACTAACCCATTTGACTTCAACGATGATTGTCTAGATTCTTTCAATAGGTTGAAGGAGGCATTGATTTTAGCGCCCATCCTACAACCACCAAATCAGAGCGAACCCTTCGAGATTATGTGCGATGCAAGCGACTATGCCGTTGGAGCTGTGTTGGGGCAACGAATTGACAAGAAGCTGTATGCAATTTATTACGCAAGTAAAGTGTTGGATGAAGCACAAGTGAGCTACACCACAACAGAAAAGGAACTACTTGCTATGGTTTTTGCCATCAACAAGTTTAGATCCTACTTGGTGGGTTCCAAGGTGATAGTCTACACGGATCATGCGGCGATTCGTTATCTCCTCACAAAGAAAGATGCAAAACCTCGTTTCATTCGTTGGATCCTCTTGCTACAAGAATTCGACTTGGAGATTCGTGATAAGAAGGGCATTGAAAACCTCATAGCCGACCATTTTTCTCGCATATCCGGTGACGTTACAAGCGAAAACATTCCTATTGACGACTCGTTCCTTGATGAGCAGCTCTACAAAGTGCAAAATTTTGAACTTCCTTGGTTTGCTGATATGGCAAATTTTCTTGCTTGTGGATACATGCCCTCTCACCTCACGTCGCAGCAGCGCAAGAAGTTCTATGCGGACTCCAAGTATTATTTTTGGGATGATCCATTCCTTTTTAAACTTGGAGTCGATGGGATTCATAGCTGATGTATTCCACAAGATGAGGTTCAGTCAATCCTTTTACCATTGTCACTCATCACCCTATAGAGGCATGCCTCAACGAATAAAACCGCTGCAAAGATCTTTCAAGCCGGCTTTTATTGGCCAACTCTTTTTAAGGACACAAGGAAATTTGTTGTATCATGTGATAAATGCCAAAGGAAAGGCAACATCTCGAAACGCCATGAAATGCCTCAACAAAGCATCTTGGAAGTTGAATTTTTCGATGTATGGGGCATTGATTTCATGGGACCATTTTCTAGTTCTTACAACAACAAATACATCCTTGTTGCAGTGGATTACGTCTCCAAGTGGATAGAGGCAATACCAAGTCTCGAAGTTGATTCTAAAGCGGTATAACGCCTTTTCCAAAAGGTGATTTTTCTTAAATTTGGTGTTCCTCGAGTGGTCATTAGTGATGGAGGATCTCATGCAAAAATATGGTGTGAAGCACAAGGTCGCTACACCATATCATCCGCAAACAAGTGGTCAAGTCAAAATTTCGAACCGAGAAATCAAGCACATCCTTAAATCAACATTGAATGTTTCACGAAAAGATTGGAGTATGAGACTTGATGATGCACTTTGGGTGTACCGCACAGCGTATAAGACTCCTATTGGTATGACACTATTCAAACTTATTTATGGCAAGCCTTGCCATCTGCCAGTCGAGCTTGAGCACAAGGTGTTTTGGGAAATAAAGGCTATCAATTATGATATGATTGGAGCCGGGAAGTAGCGCATCCTCGATTTACTTGAGCTTGAGAAAATTCATCTCAACGCCTATGAGAATGCAAGAATTTACAAGGAGAAGACGAAACAGTGGCATGATAGACACACTATCCAGAGAGAGTTTAAGATAGAGGACTTCGTTCTGTTATTCAATTCACGTCTTAAACTTTTTGCGGGTAAACTCAAGTCAAAATGGAGCAGACCTTTTCAGGTCCAACGCGTTTGAGCATTGAGCGGTTGAGATTTGGAGCGAGAGAACGAAAGCATTCAAAGTGAACGGGCAAAGGCTGAAGTTGTATCACCATGAAGAGTCGGTTCAAGGAAAGAACATCATTCACCTTGTGGATGCTATTGATGTTGTCCCATTGACGAACGATCTTGAGCTAATCTCCGCATTTGGTTACGAAGCACCACGAGGAACATTGGAGATACATCCATATCCACGCAATTTTGATCTCTCTCACGACGAACTAGTTGAGTCCTCAACGGGATCTTGCAATGTCGTGATTGCAAGAGAATCTCCAATCAAGTTGAAGGACTCATGCATGATCTCGATACCATGCACGGTAGGGACTATGTTCATACCCAATGCAATGACTGACCAAGGAGCCGGTATCAACTTGATGTCATTAGCCATTTATGACAAAATTGATATTGGAAACAATGTTCTAATTCAACCAATCCAATTTTCGATTCAATTGGCTGATGGTCCGAAAAAGCAACCGGTAGGAGTTACTAGAGATTTCCCAATCTTGATTTACAAATTCCTAGTTCCTTGCGGTTTCATTATCGTATAAATGAACGTAGATCCCCAAGTACCCTTGATTTTGGGGAGGCCATTTTTGGCTACCACGGGATCCATCATTGATGTTAAAAATAGGGTACTAACCTTGCAAATTGGTAACGAGCGGGTTGTTTTCCGAGCCAACGACAATGTTTCAGAATTCATTCACGAGGATTCTCACGAAAGAGACAATGTCGACACAAAGGATAGCCCTTCCAAGAGCGATTTTAGTGACCTCACAGGCACTAATCTATCATGGAAAGGACCATCTTGGGACGAACCCATGCCATCCACACAGTTCGAGGGAAATCAGA
Organism: Eleocharis quinqueflora; assembly: GCA_964058865.1. NCBI lineage: Eukaryota > Viridiplantae > Streptophyta > Magnoliopsida > Poales > Cyperaceae > Eleocharis > Eleocharis quinqueflora. Next base: position 29,845 of record CAXKVX010001970.1, on the reverse strand, counting down.
GTGAATTCACAGATTTCGATGTCGATTATGATTCGGACAATTCTACAGAATGGGAGACCATGAGTGAATTGGAAGAAAATTGTGATCAACTCGAAGGCATGACCCTAGAGGACAAGAAAACACTGCACAATGATTCCAACTTAGTTGACGTTGAGACACTCATTGTCAAAGTAGAGCAACTAAAGTTGGAATTCGAGAGGCAATTGAAGGAAATATTGGTGGCACATATGATTGTCAAGCCATCTTCACATACACGGGTGGGTGCCCGACTCGGAACCCAAGACACCACCCTACTTTGTAGGCCAGCCACGGAGGACATCGTGCACCAGGCACGCACCACATGAGCCATCACCGCGCCATTCTCCGCGTCAGCTGTGATTTATCATGGCTTTGTGAGCTTTCTCTTTCTCTTTTTATTTATCTTTCAGTTTATTTATTGCACTGGGTCGTTGCATTAGATAGGCTTGGGGGAGGGTAATTAGAGAATTGTATCATGTATCTTTACTTGCTTTTCGTTATTTACTTTGAGTCAGTCAGTCTATGTTATTTGTTTTTACGTGTGTTTTTCCAGAGTTTTAAAAAGAAAAATTTGGTATTTTAACTCATTTTGGTGATTTCATGGTATAACTTCATACACACCAAAAATATTATATTATTGCATTTTAGAAAAACAAAAAATATATTATTTACATGTTTATTTCTTGTTTTGCATAAATATTTGAAAAATACAAAAAAAACACAAAATAATTTTTTTTGAGATAATTAATCCGCTAAACAACCTTTGATCGATGGGTTTGACGAATTCACTCATCCATTAGACTGATCTTTGGTCAGAAATTTGTTGTGCTATTTAATTAGAACCATAAGTATTTCGAAAAAGGGTTTTCTTTAGTGACTTGAGTTACGATATTTAGTGATAGTAGTATAGAATTAGTGAACTCGTTTTGCAACGTGCAAGCCAAGTCTCAGATGCGCCATGCCAAGGGTTACCGAAAGACTTGGAGTCCGTAGGAAACCTGGCGCGAGATTCAGAAACTCTTTTCTAAATTGAACTAAATTGAATAAAGGTGTAAATTGTAAAAAAAAGAGCAATATGTAGGGTTGAAGTCCTTAGGACAGATACACCCGCATATAACAAAAAAATAAATAAATATATATATATATATATATAAAATAAGAGCATGGCAAAAATAATATGCATAGTACACCTCATTTCGTACTATGCATATATATATAGGTCAATAAATTGAGATTTAAGTTGCTCAAATTCTTCATATGAAAATATTGTAGGAAATTAAATTTCGTGATTTTTAGAGCTTTCTTGCTATTTTTTAAATATTTTTTAAAAACAGTCCAGATTTAATACTACAAAAGTGTCATTTCTGGGCGCTTTTTTTAAAAATAACAAGAAAGCTCTAAAAATTACAAAATTTTATTTCCTACAAGATTTTGATATGAAGAATTTATTGAGCAACTTAAATATCAATTTAATGACTAAATTAAATATAAATGACCGCATAGTACGAAATGGGGTGTACTATGCATATTATTTAGCCATGCTCATAAAATAAAATAAAATATTGCGTGAAAAAATGAGAGAGCCCAAAAGCAGACTTATGCACAATAAAAAAAAAGTCAAATAGCATCAAGGCACAATTTACACCCTAAATTAAATTTTCTTTCAAAAGAATTTTCTAAAATTGGCTTACACTTGTAGAATTGAGGAAACGAATTCGAGATTTACCGATCTGAATTACCACACTAACTCATTGATAAAGAAGTAAAAACCTTACCCCAATTTGAAAAAAACTTATGGATTTCATAAAATAGAACAATCGATTTCTTTAGGGTTTGTTCAGTAGCGGGTTAATAATTCCAACAAAGACATGTTTCCAATATTTTGCGTTTAACTTAGTATTTCACATTCTTGTCCTTTAATTTTTCGCCTCATACAAAATTGTGTCGTAATGTGAAGAAGACCATTAAAAAATATCCGAATAAAGTTGAATACCAATTTCTCTTTTTAACATATTATTTCAAACCACATGTGAAAACAAATACGTATGTTAGAGTCCAGTCTAGGTACTTGGTGTAAAATGACATAACTAGCCCTTGAGTATTTTCGTAAGTGTTTTAGACTCGCTTGAGGACAAGCAAGGTTTAGGCTTGGGGGAATTTGATAAGCCAAATTATGCACATATTTATCTATGGTTAATTATGTAATTTAAGCCAGGTTTAGGTTAAATCATTGTCCAAACAAACAAGTTTTATCCCAAAAGTGTTCAATTCACTACATTCCAGTGTTTTAGTGCAGAAACAAGCATTTGGAAGCAAAATGGGTATAAGCAAGGACAATAGAGCAAACTAGATGTGCAATAGGAAGCAATTGGGCCATCTGCCAAGCCAATTGTAGCCGCAGGCAGGAATATTTATTGCGGCCGCAATCAACCTCTACAGGCCAAGACATGAAGAGCAGCCCAATTCAGCTCTATTGCGGGCGCAAGGTATATCCTAGCGACCGCAATAGAAGTTGGCAGAGGGCTGTGCAAATTAAGGAATTTACCACCTCCATTTATTGCGGCCGCAGGAGTTATTTTTGCCACGCAATAGAACGTGCATGACCATGACTGAGAAGTGATAACTACCACGCAAGATATGTTGCGGCATCAACAGAAGTTATTGACCCCCAATAGACCTGCGCAGAAGCACAATAGGAAGTTCCAGCAGTCTGTTTTTAGAATCTTGCTTTCCTTTGAATACATATAGTTATTAAACAGAACCAGGGGTTAGATAAACGAATTTAGCCAGTAACAAAGGGTTAAGACTTAGAAATTTTATTGAAGATGAAGAAGGAGAAGAAGAATAAGAAGAAGAGAAGAAGACGCGCTACTTTGGCGATCTTGGTTGTATAACTCTTTTCTCTATCTCTTTCTTTTTACTTCTATCATGTTTAGCCCATTAGCCATGTCCGGCTAAATTGTATTAGGACTTGTTAGGATATATTGAAACTCTTGATTAATGCTTGTTTGTGATAAATTTATTGATTTGTTTTGCTTTCTATATTACTTGCGCAATTTCATGAATTGTGATCTTAGGGTTTAATTCTAGACCTTGACCATATAAAGCATGGCAATTGATTGGCTAAGTACCGAGATGTGACGCTAATTGATTGTCCATCTTATGACTTGCTTGCTATATGAATTGTTTTATTCCATGATTGGTATTTGCAATAGAGATATTGAATATTAGATCTAGATCATAGGAAGTAGGGTAATTAACAAACTAAGTACCGAGAGGTGACATTTGTTGATTACGGGTTTACCTAATTGTCATAACAAATTGTATCGAGTACTGAGAAGTGACATATGATAACTTAGGATTATTAGGACGGTATGTTCTTAATGGGTTTTGACTAGTTTAACCAAGTACCGAGAGGTGAAGCCATAACTAGTGCAAATACGGTACCTAAATAGAGATATCACTTGGTACCAAATCTGAAACTGTACCCTCATAACACCAAGAAATTAATTACCAAACAAGTATCGACAATTGTGGATATATCATCTTAACAAGGCCTAATTGTTTGTTAATTGAGTTAAGTTCTTAATTACTTTCAGTTTTTAGTTTAAAGCGATCAAACAATCCAAACCTGAAACTTTTCTTTTCTCTTTCGTTTTTGCTTAGATTAAATTTACTCAAAATTGAAAACTAAAACCGAATTGTCCCTGTGGATTTGACCCCTAAGTACTACGATAGATGGTTGTATACTTGCAACTTCTAGATTTAAATTAGGGTTAGTAAAACTCAACATCACAATTTCAGTCATTACGACTGCAAGGCTTCTTGTCAATTCAAATTTTGTTCTCTAGAATTTACAAAAAACAATACAATTCATATTTTGTTGCGGGCGCAATCACCCTAGATTGATATCGCAATCCGACATGAAAGATGCTCGAAAAATGAAAAGGTGAATGAGACCATAATCCTTCAGGAGTTGTTCTTCTTTGCTCCCTATGCTGAAACCATGGTACTCGAGGACTCCAAAAATGGGGTTTCTCATGACAAAAGTAAAGGCAAAGAACCCCACGTTGAGTCATGCAACGTGATTGATGACTATGAGGAAGAAGAAGAAGCATTTTGCCTCTCCAAGATATTCATATAGGGGGCAGAAGAAACAAACCAGATAACTGCACCCGAGGAATGTAAGGCAACCTTGAGGTCAGGAACTCAGATACTTGAACGCTAAATGCCAAAAGAGGTGTCCAAAGGCAAAAAGAAGGATAAAACTGATATCCCTCCAACAAGTGGCACGACCAAACTCACTGTGGGAGACTACAATGTCTTGGCTCACTTATGAAAAATACCAGCCTTGATGAGTGTCTTTGATGCCCTTTGTGTCTAAGGATTTGAGGGACTCACTGATATATGCGCTCCAAAATCCCGAGCAATTCCAAACACACTTTGCGGCAAATGCCGAAGCAGAGGCTCTGTAAAAGCGAAGGAATGCTCCAAAAGTATAACTTTCATAGACGAAGACTTGTTGGTTGGTACATCCGATCACAATTAATCGTCCTTTATATGTGACTGGCAAGTGCGAGGGAAAGTGCCTAAATCGAATCTTGATTGATGTGGGATCATCAATAAATATCATGTCCTTCAAAACCTTGAAGAGCTTAACTTTGAGTGTAGAGTCGTTATCGACTTAGCAAGTCACTATCCACGGGTTCAACCAAAATTCTCAAAAGGCCATGGGAGCTATCACATCACCAAAATTCTCAAAAGGCTTAACTCTGAAATTCGGCTATTTTGAAACCAAGGCCAAGTTCTACATCATAAATGCAAAAACCTCCTACAAAGTCTTGTTGGGCGACTATGGCTCCATGAAAATGGAGCGATTCAACCCTTCACCAATGCATGAAGTACATACGTGGAGGCAACGTTGAAAGGATCAATGGCGATGTAAGGCTATTTGGTGCTCATGAGAACTCTCTTCAAGATGCGAGGTTCTTCTTTATCGATGAAGCGCTCAAAGAAATCATAGCCAAACACATTGAGTCAGTGGCACCCAATGTACCTGAAACTAAAGGCGCCACCACAACCAAAGCGGTGGATAAACCCAAAAAAATGAGGACACCATTTCAAATACCGCCAATTTTCGGTGCTTCTTTAGATGACGAGTCCAATGAGTGTATCATCATCATGGCTCCTCTTAACAAGCCTAACCTATCATAGATGATTGATCGCTCAATTGCAAAGACGAATTTGGACATAAAAGCTTACACTTGCTCCAAGGTCACACAAGGCATTTTTGAATTTGATATTATCAGTGGAGCAAGTTATCACAAACTACCGAGATCATCTAATTTTTTGGGTAGTTTGTTTGTAATCAAAGCACTATTGTGGTTGTCAAGATATATCATTTGTACCTCTCTCTTTCTGACCCGTTGTGACGGGTTGGGCACCCGTTATGACGGGTTGTTGATCCGTTGTGATGGGTTTTGAAGCGTTATGGTAATGTTGTGCTCTATGGAGTACTGTGAAGCCTCTTGAGCATGTCTTGAGCATGTTTGAGCATGTGCAATATCAAGTTGTATATGTGTTAACCTGCAACTTCATCAAAACTCATGTGCAAGTTTAGTACTGATTTGTTTTGTAAATTGTCAAACAAGAAATGAGCTTAATCCAACATAAATAACTAAATATTTAATTCTAAAATTTTAATTGATTAATATTTAATTAAAGATTTTTTATGGTTGTATATTCGATTCTCCAAAATAATATAAAATCATGTGTATTTTCATAAAATAGAAAAATCGAATTCTAGAATATTGATCCTTAAAACATAATGGACCAAAGTATCGGATACGGGTCCTTAAAACTTCCATTAAATATTACGCTGCACGATTAATAAAAAAATCGATACACGAGTAGGGATTTGATAACGGTCCGGTCCTGGTCGAGTCGGTTCAAATTCGTTGGGTCGAACAAGTTGGTCAGTCCACGGGTTCACCGGTCCAACAGGCTGGTCGGATTTCCACGGGTTCATTTGTAGCCTGGCCGCAACTCGTCTTAAGTTCATGGGTCGGCGGACGGGCGGGTTTGAGGCGGGTTCGGGCCGGTTCAGTCCGGTTAGAGTTGGTCTGGTCGTCTTTTTCCTTAATTTCGAAAATTCCAAAAAATCAAAATAAATTGCAAAAAATACGAAAATCATAAATAAAATGTCAAAAATAAAAATATAAAAAAATTCAAATAATTTGTAAAAAATATAAGAAAATATTATAAATATAAAAAATAAATTATACACTTCAAAAAAAGAAAAAAGAAATCTTATTCATTTAAATATAGGGAGCTGCTAACAGCCCCTTACTGTCTCCCTTACACGTCCCCCACTAGAAGACAAAAGTCTTCTTAACAATTTCTCTAACTAACTACCATTAGCAGAGCTAATTTTTATTCTTGAGAATGAAAATTAACGTTGTGCGTCCAAGTCTTTATATAAATCATACTAAGTCTTAATAGTTGTGTGTCCAAGTCTTTATATTACATAAAAACTGCTCATTTTAATTCAATTTTGCAACAATTTTATTACAATCTCGCTGCAATTAGCCGTAATATTACTGCATTTGCTGTAATTTATGCATTTTGCTGCATTTTTGCTCCAATTTGGATGTAATTTGTTGCAAATTAACACTTCGTGCGTCCAAATTTTTATATAAATCATACGAAGTTTTTATAGTTGCGCATCCAAGTCTGTATATTACGTAAAAATTATGTATTTTAATTCAATTTGCTGCAATTTGACTGCACTTTTTGTGACGGTTTTAAATATAAAGACTTGCTTGTATAATATAAAAACTTGATTGTTATAATATAGAGACTTGCTTATTCTAATATAAAGACTTGAAGGTTCCAGTTTTGCAGCAATTTTGCTGAATTATAAATACAATTGTTCTAATATAAGGACTTGCTTGTCATATTATAGAGAGTTGATTGTTCTAATATAAAGACTTGTACGTTCCAATTATGTAGTAGTTTTGTTGCGTTTTTTAATATAAATAATTGATTGTCACAATATACAGACTTGGTTGTTTTAATATAAAGACTTGTGAAACCACACCAGTATCAATTACAGAAAGAAACAAGAAGTGAATGGAATAATTGTTATTACTAGATACCCGAATATAGAGTAGTGGAATCCTTGTGTTAGGTTTCCACCAAAGATCAGAGTAATGCATATTACATTATTACTTCAAATTATGCTTTGATTAACCAAAATGTAGGATTCAATTAGCGATCACACTGTTGTACACATAAGAGCTTTGAGGTTTATGGTTCCTTTCTGAACAGATGTGATATCTCAACAGAAGCAAATTTTGTGAAACTGATTTGTCTGAGGGAAATAAATTACTTATTCGTCAAAACAATATGCATAAATTGCTTGTTCTTGTTCTTTTGCTAAAGAGGGAAATAATGGAATATAAGTTGTATTAATAATGAAATTGATCGAATTCTAGCTAAAAATATGAATATCATGTGACTTTTTAGCAATAGGATGTCAAGTTCTAGCTAAATCATGAGGTGTATCTCCATTGATGTGATCCTGGATGGATCTCTTGTGCTCCGTCACGATTTGATCGGCATACATGCTCATCAACAATTAAACCAAACCCTAGATGTCGTTGATCAAAACTACGAGAGAAGACGAAGCTAAAACAACGACGAATTAGGTTTTGTTTTACAGAGAGAACGGTGTTGATGATTTGGTTTACGAATTGAAATGTAGAGAGAGGCAAGAAGAGGATAGGCATGGCTTTACGAGAGTGGTGTTTATCTCTTAGAGAGAGATGAGCAGAGACGGAGAGAGGAAATGAGAGGAGATCTAGTCGAGAAAGGAAAAGGAAGAAAGTGAGAAAATAAGGAAAGCAATTTGAACGGCGAAGATTCCGGTAGCAAAAAAAAAGATATTTTGGTTAGTTACAGTTGGAGAATAGATACAGGGGACTGGATGCTGGAGATATTATAATTACTCTTAAATATAAAGTCCAAAAAAATCAAAATAAATGCAAATGATTACAAAAATCGAAAATAAAAATTAAAAATAATATGTTAATGACACGTTAGACATGTTATAGACGAGTTAATGTTAAGATATGTTAGGCAGATCGGGTCGGTCAGAGCTGGTCCAATTCCGTGCTAGATTTGAGTCGGACTTTTTCAAAAATCTTAGCCGCAACCCGTCTTTGATCTCTGTTTTTAAAGGATAAACTGATTTAGCAAACAGGAAAGAGATTTCAATACTTGATTTCATTCATTAGTATCTTAATATTACATTGAATACAGTAGCTATATATATAGAGCAAAAAACTCAGTAAAACAACAGCTAAACACCCTATCAACGGCTATATTATTGTAACGTCTTATGTCCAGTTACACCTATACTGGAGATGTCCAGTTCGTCCGCATCACCTGTTGCTGACTGAATATGATCTTCTACACGCCCCCTCAAGCTCAAGGGGTTGGAAAACACATTAAGCTTGTTCCTGAGAGATTCAAAACGAGCTCTTGACAAACTCTTGGTGAAGAAATCACCAATTTGATCGGAAGAACAGATATATTTGATCTGAAGTTGTTTCATTGCAACCTTTTCTCGAACAAAATGATAATCCAGTTCAATATGCTTAGTACGAGCATGATAAACTGGATTTGCAGCTAGGAACGTTGTGCCTAGATTGTCACACCAAAGAGTCGGTTTCTGAGAAGGAAGCATATGCAGTTCTGACAAAAAGGAGTTGAGCCAAGTGATTTCCATTGTTGTAACAGCCAGACTTCTATACTCAGCACTCAGTAGAAGATCGAGCTACTGTAGGTTGCTTCTTTGAGGACCAGGAGACAAGATTTTTACCCAGATAAATGGCAAAACCCGTTGTAGAGCGTCTGTCGTCAGGGTTGTCTGCCCAATCGGCATCAGCATAAGCATGAAGAGAAAATTCTGGGGAACTTTGAAAAAGCAAACCATGATCAATTGTACCCCTTATATATCGAAGAATCCGCTTGACCAGTGCCCAATGATCATCAGTTGGAGAGGCCAAGAATTGAGAGACCTTGTTAACAACATAGGTGAGGTCTGGCCTTGTCACAGTTGCATATTGTAAAGCACCAACAATGGATCTATACTGATGAGGATCTGACAGTGCTTGTCCAGAGAATTTGGAGGGTTGAACACCTGTGGGTAGTGGTGTGTTGCATGGTTTTGCAGTGGCCATAGAAGCTCTGTCTAGAAGAGACAGTAGGTATCTGGATTGAGACAACTGCAAGCCTGAACCAGTATCTTGAACTTCAATTCCAAGAAAATAATTCAAAACACCCAAATTCTTGATTGAAAAGTTCTGTTGTAGAGAGGCCATTAGCTGACTAATTGCTTGAGAATTGTTACCTGTAATGAGGATATCATCCACATAAACTAACAGATAAACAATTGTATTAGTATCAGCATAGATAAATAGAGAATGGTCAGACTGATAAGAGATGAACTTTAGAGATAACAGAAAATTCCTGAGCTTTGAGAACCAAGCTCTAGGGGCCTGTTTCAATCCATACAAAGCTTTTTGAAGCTTGCATACATGATCAGGATACAAAGGATCAGTGAACCCCGGTGGTTGATCCATATAAACCTCTTCATCTAAATCACCATGCAGAAATGCATTATTAACATCAAGTTGTTGAATAGGCCAGTGATTAGATAAAGCAATCGTAAAAACAGTTCTAATGGTCACTGGTTTAATAACAGGGCTAAAAGTCTCATAATAATCCACACCCTCCTGTTGATTGTAGCCCTTTGCCACTAATCTGGCTTTATGTCTATCAATTGATCCATCAGACTTCAATTTCAGCTTAAAGACCCACTTAGCTCCTATGACATGAGAATGAGAAGGTCTAGGCACCAAATTCCAAGTAGAATTGTGAGCTAGAGCAGTCAACTCAGCTGCCATAGCATCTCGCCAACATTGATGTTTAACAGCTTGTGTAAAACAAGTGGGTTCTTGTTGTTCTGCGGAGCTAGCAGTGTAAACATGATGATTAGGAAACTTCTTAGGTTTGGTTGAGTTGGTTTGAGTTCTTGTAACCATTCTAGTTTGTGCAGGTTGTTTAGTGTGTGAAGATGAAGCATTTGAAGGTATGGGAATAGGAGGAGGCTCAGGTTGTTCAGGGGATGATTGCAACTGAGTAGAAGAAGAAAGACCAGAAGTAGTTGCTTGAGAGGGTAAAATGGTAAGTGTGCCAGATAGAGGAGAGATATTGTCGCCAGAAAGAGGTTCAGGAGATGCAGGCTTGGTAAAGGGAAGAGTGTTGTCATCAAAAGTAAAATGTCTAGATAAAAGATTTTTCCAGAATTATAATCTAGACAAACATAACCCTTGTGAATTGTAGAGTACCCCAAGAAAATGCACTGCTGAGACCTTGGTTCCAGTTTATGGGTAGTGTATGGTCGCAGAAGGGGATAACAAGCACATCCAAGAGTATGAAGAGAATCATAATTGGGCTTTTCCCTAAATAGTTTCTCAAAGGGAGAAGTGATACCAGTAGGAGAAGAGGGTAGTTTATTGATGACAAACACCACACTTTCAAAAATATAATCCCAATACTGCAAGGGTATGGATGCATAAAAGATATTTGCAAGACCCAATTCAACAATATGGCGATGTTTCCTCTCAGCAAGGCCATTTTGCTGAGGGGTATAGGGGCAGGACAGTTGAAAAGTAATTTCAGGAAATTGATGTACCAATGGTTTGAATTCACTTCCTCCATCACACTGAAAAGTTTTGATCTTAGAAGATAATAAGTTTTCAACTTTAGATTTAAACTTTGCAAAGATAGAAGGAACATCTGATTTACAGGCACAAGTATAAATCCAAGTAAATCTGCTAAATTCATCTGTAAAAATGATATAGTATCTGTGACCTCTCTCAGAAAGCACTGGTGCAGGTCCCCATAAGTCAGAGTGCACAACCTCTAAAGCAGTAGTTGCCTTATTTGCTGAGGGTAAAAAAGGTAACCTATGTGCCTTTGACATTGAACAACTATTATAGACAGGTAATTGAGTAATAGAAGAAGGTTTTATTCCTAACAACTTTTCTTTGCCTAGACTATGCAGAACAGTAGTAGAGCAATGTGCAAGTCTATGATGCCATTCTTCAGCTGAAGCTTGAGAAGATATCAAAGCTTGATGAGAGAAATAACCACAATTCAATTTGTAAAGGCCTTTATGCAAGGTGCCAAGCAGCAGGATCTTGTGGGTTTCTTTGTCCTTAACAAAACAAGAATTAGAAGTGAATTCCACAATTACATCATTATCAAGGATCAGTTGGGAAACACTTAGTAAATTCTTAGTTATTGCAGGTACATGAAGAATATTATTCAAGATCAAAGGTTTTGAAGATGTAAAAAGAGTTGAAGAACCTTTATGAGCAATTGGTAAGCCTGAGCCATTGCCAATGTGCACAGCCTCAAGACCATGGTAGGAATGAGAAGTGGAGAGGGCATTAAGATCTGAGGTCACATGAGTCGAAGCACCTGAGTCTAGGTACCAAGAATCTTGAGAAGCACTGTCTGGTACAGCTAACAGAGCTTCAGGTTGAGTAACAGGAGCAGAAAACCTAATATCAAACCTATGGTAACAGTCCATAGCCATATATCCCCATTTGTGACATATCTGACAAGATGCCTGATCAGAAGCATTGTTGTTCTGACGATTAAAATTCTGACGACCTCTGCCCCTACCTCTGAAATTATTTTTCCCTTTAAATCTTCCCTTATTCTGATAGTAATTGGGATTCTGACCTGAGTTATCAGACTGACCTTGCGATCTTGATTTGTTTGTGTAATTGACAATGTAATCTGTTGACTGAGAGGTAGAATCACCATTGGAAACTATCAAGTTAACACTAGAGGTAGAGATTGACCTCAAATTGGTAAACATTCTAGCTTCATGTGCTAGAAGCAAGCTACTCAGTTCAATCATAGAAGGAGTTGCAAACCTCATTGAAAGAGCAGTGACAAACGATTCAAACTCAGATCCAAGGCCTTGTAGTGTATACAGTACAAGATCATTATCTGAAATATCATGACCAATGCTACGCAGCCGATCTGCTATCGCTTGCATCTTGAGAAGATACTGATTACAAGAATCGCCCCATTTCTTCAAGGTCTGAAGCTGCAACTTGAGATCCAAGATCTTAGCCATTGATTGAGAGGCATGGATCTGGTTGAGTGTATTCCACACTGAAGCAGAGGTTTCACACCGAGCAACTTGTGCAAGCATCGGAGCAGAGATCGAGCTGAAAATCCAAGCTAGTATTAGCTGATCTTGCTGTGTCCATATCTCAAATTCAGGATTTTCAGTGCTCGTTCCATTGGTACCGATCTTGAAACGATCTGGTGGAGGTTTGGATCCATCAAGAAACCCAAGCAATCCATGACCACGAAGACATGGATAGATCTGAGACTTCCAAAGAAGAAAGTTCTCTTGATCAAGAATTGTGCGAATCAGATGATTAAATTGAATTGGAGCTGAAGCAGTTGTGCTAACAGCTAAAGCGGAAGGATCAGCCATGGATCAGAAGAGCTAAGCGTTTGCTTTTTAGATGCTCTGATACCATAAAGGATAAACTGATTTAGCAAACAGGAAAGAGATTTCAATACTTGATTTCATTCATTAGTATCTTAACATTACATTGAATACAGTAGCTATATATATATAGAGAAAAACAGCTCAGTAAAACAACAGCTAAACACTCTATCAACGGCTATATTATTGTAACGTCTTCTGTCCATTTACACCTATACTGGAGATGTCCAGTTCGTCCGCATCACCTGTTGCTGACTGAATATGATCTTCTACAGTTTTTCAGACAGATCCGCACAAATCACCCTCAAATCGAATCAAATCAAATCAGATCACGACCTCGAATTATTCCGAACAGAATCGGACTCATACGAATTTTGTCAATACCCTATTCACGAGCAGTTCTAATTTGAGACGGTATCCTAAATTTGCTAATTGGAGCCCAGAAATCAGAATCTTCTGGCTTTAGGTAGCTCTCTCGCCTCGCGTCGGTCGATCCATAACTTCCCAAATCCCGATCGCGTCGGTCGGCAGGATATCAAGCTGCTCTCCGCCTCCAGAACCACCATTCCACCACTTCCTCTCCAAGCCTTCCGACCGTCTCCGTATTCTTCCGCGAGCCCGCCTCACACCTGACCATTTTCCCTCTCTCTTCTCTCCTCCTCCTCATCACCCCAGCGACTAGTCAGCACAGCTGCACAGGCCACAGGCAGCAGCACCCGACCACTCCAAATCTCCAATCGAAGCATCACTCAAGGTCAGCTTGTTTTTGTTAGTGAACTGTCATAAATTGGTAGTTTGGTACCGATCAGTATATTTTAGTATCTTCTACCCATTCTAGTCAAATTAGCAATCAATTGTTTCTGTAGTGATGAGTGAATTGATATGTTGGTACTGATCAGGTTAATTTGCATGTGCATTACCTTCTAATTTGCTAATTCGAGCCAGCTCGTCTTGTATATTTTGTAAGCCGAGTTGGAGTTGGCCCTGGCTCGCTGTAAACTCGCTCATATAACAGCCCTACTTGAGTGGGAGTTTGTTGAGTTTGTTGTCTTGTTTGGCTTATTCATGACTACATGTTCTTAGGTGTAATTTGGTACCTTGTTGTTCTTACAATTTACCTTTTTCATCAAACCAATCTCATTTGTAGTAAGATTCCGATCAATCACTATTATTCTATTGGAATGAGGATTTGTTTCTCTGAACTAAAATTATGTCTTCTATTCTCTATATATTTTGATTGATATTGTCTCATGATAAACAATTCAGTTCCAGTAGCCTCTATAATCAATCTAATTTAATTTGGTGAAATCAGGGTTTACGTTGTAACTAATACCAGGAAGGGCTATCTTGAAACCAATCAATCTAAAAGATGACCACCTTATTTAGAGTAGAGTGTGATCCAGAGGATGATCCCATGGATATCTCCACAGCGTATATCTCACTCTTTCTCTTTGCTTTCAATAATTTCCCCCTTTTTAGTGAAAAGGACTGGGCTGTTAGTGTTGTAAAAAAATATAAGAGAAAAAGTTGGAAAACAAATAATTGGGCAGTTTTCTAAAAGAAAATTAAAAAAAAAAGGAAGGAAAGGTGAAAAAATAGACTCTTAAAAAGAATAAAGGAAAAATATTATTGTTTTAATCTTGTGTTGAGATGCTAAAACAATGTTGAATTGTCTAATGCGTGTTTGACAGAAGCAAGGAGATCCAGAAACGTGCTCTTGCAGAGATATTTTCCATCCGGCTCATTGGGCTGGAAGAGCATCTTGAAATCCATGGAGTTATCCTGCTTAAAGGCTCTAGCCGAAAGTATGTTATCTTCGAGGACCGTGGTGATGGAAAGCCTTCCCGGGTCAATTCGGAAGGTTATTTCACTCTTATCGAGTCTGAATGTGGGTTAGAAGTAGACGATACACTTGTCATCTACCCATGGTTGTTCAACTCGCTGTATAAATGTGATGATAACAAAGGAGTGCCTTTGTGGAGGAGGTCACTTTCTCCACTAGGAACAGATCGCTTCATACGAAGAGGGTTCGAAACTGAACATGGTATCATGAGGGTGAACTTTGTTGTTTACAGTGATGGTGTGGAAGCTAAATTGGAGATTGATCTTTGCGGCTTGGAATCAAGCGAGTTGCTGGAAAGAGATAAGTCTGTTCAGATATATGGTACAGTCAAAGCCTCAAACAATGTTATCACCCACTATGAAGCGAAGACCGTTTTGTTTGATCACATCACTAGTCAAGAATGTGTCACTCTTGAACTCGGGTTACTTGATAGTGTCAACATCCCTCTTCCTTTGACTAGAAGTATAGTGGCAGTTCCTAGAAAGTCCATTTTATTTGTTGATATTAGCCTCTTCCTTCTCTGTGTCACTCGGGACGTGTGTATCGTCAATGGATCTGCTGTGTTTGAGACTAGGCCCGGGTGCAGCACCACTCTTGATGTTCCAGGCAACCATGGCACAATTAAAGTTAAGGCTACTTGGTCGAATTGAAGAGTTTCAACAGCTTATTTTGTTTGGACCTGTTCTTTTCACAATTTGGATACTTAAACAAAGTTAGTTGTCTGTATTGTATTTATGTCTTGACATATGCATTTTTTCTCTATTTCTTGACACAAGTCTGTTTGAGAATATAATAAGCAAACAGACTTAAATAAAATAGCATAGTTAGTTGTTGCTTTGGTTATGGTATATCTTATGCGTGGATTAATACAGATAAGTCCTCTGTCCGAAATTCTTACATTTGACCTAATATAAATCAATGACCGATTCCGTGATTTCATCTCTCAACTTCTCCAACCATACCTCTTTTCAAGTATCCCCTTCTACCGCTAGTAAAGAATGGTGCACCATTTCTGCAAAAGAAGTCGGGACTGCAAAGTTGCTACTTTTATTTCTCGGTAGTGAAGAAGAAAAAAGAAAAGAAAAGAAAAGCCTTCCCATAGATTGAAAGTATCTTTTATATTATCTGTGGCCATTGATGATATAGTTTGTTTTAATGCTTCTTCAAGTACGTTCATATACAAAAAGCAGATGTTTTCTCATTTCTGCGCAAATAACTCATAACCAATTAATGCAACATTTAGATATATTCTTTCAACAGAACTGGTAAGTTCCAATTCCTCATAAAAGCAAAGAAACAAAAGAGCAGTTACCAATCCATCATATAAGCAAAGAAAACAGAGAGCATTTCTTGCAGGAAAGAAAGCGGCTTTTCAATTCAAAAGAATAACAAGATCCAAGCTCAAAAAAGAAGAAAAACTTAGCATTCCAGCGATGAACTGACGAACAATATCAGAATCTTAAATGCACAAAAACGACCAGAAAATAGGTGATCTCACTGCTACCGAAAGGACATATAATGCACCATATTTTATATTTGTTGTCCAAAAGACCCCCTATTAAAAATGCCAATGACAATTTCAATATTAATTTTGTACTATTAATATCGGATCTTTAAGAGATATTAAAAATGCATGCATAGGAAAACCGGCAGGACCTTTTATAGCGGGTGAAGAGCACATCCGCTCTAAAAAATGGATTTTTTTTATCGAATCATCGTCTTTCTTTCTTAAAAGGAGTGAACCACATGCCTTTCTTTCTTATCGAGTTATCGTCTTGGCAATAACAAGGGTGGATTAAAAAGAAATCACCGACTTCTATGCCACGATCAGGTCCAGTCAGAATAAGATAAGCCTCTCTATTGGAATTTCCATATGATTTTTCCCACAGGACATTCCTCCGAGCTTCCCACAATAACTACATCATCTTCTGGGCATTGAATATCACGTGGTTGCTCATCTTCTAACAATACCAGTGCAAAGACCTCTACTAGCTTGCGCTTGCGGAGACTTGCGCATCAGTGTAATAGAAAAAATTGTGGAATTCCTGCTTAAAAAGTATGAATGGCTAGTAAAATAGGACAGTATTGGTTGTGTGTCAATCAGTTCTCATCAAGTATTGCAGACCTGATCATGAAGACATGTAATCTAGAATCTAACTCTTGACTCCCCAGCCCCCACCTCAGTGCCTCCCCCGATCCCCTCAATTTCCTCTGGAAGAGAAAATCCTCCTATCCCCCTTTCCACCACAGAAATATCCTCGACTTAATTGGGGTATAATTAGCAATTATTTAGATTTAGAAACTTTTGATAGAAAATCAATTGTGAGGGAACATACACATACCTAGTAAAATCATTCGATTGTTGTTGTCCCTGTTCTAGTGTCTCAATTGGATCAGTTATTACTGCTGGGGCATTGTCAATCCATATGCTTCTTTGAAGCTGAAGGGATTCCAATAGATCTTGTCCTTTGATTTTATCTAGACCGCGCCACATAAGCGACACGGTATCGTCTTCAAAAGCCGCAATACCTTTTCCTTCAGAAGAAACACGTCCGTTTCCGCCCCACACGAGAGCTCCTGACACACGGCTTGCTTCGGCTCCAGAGGTTCTCCCGTTTCGTCTTTCCTGCTTCCTTCTAGGTTCGTCTTACTAAAAGCATCAAAACTCTTGGAGTAAATTATTGTCACATCAAATTTAGAAAGTTAATTTTTTAGTTTCTAACTTTTTCATCTCTAAAATTGAAAAGTTAGAGTTTCTAAATTAGCACGTCAGTAAATATTTTCAATATCATGAGAGACATATTAATTTTAGCCAATGATAAGCCACGTAAGAGTTTATAAACTCTAAAGCATAGTTGCTAAATAAAAAACTCTTGAGCAAAATTTTATGAGGCAAGGGCCCATCTTGCCACCTATGTTTTTTATGAGCATTTTGGCTGTCGTACTTCCTGGGATGATTTGCTCATATTTGATGTTGAGACTTCTCCATTTGTTGATGTAGTCAACCATGATCTCATTTCTTTTGAGCATGATTCTGAAAAGATCAGTTAAAGTGATTTTGTTCTCAACCATAACAAATTTGGCCCGAAATGCATCTGTCATATCATCCCAGCAATTGATGCTTCATTCTTCTAAGTTGTACCATGTGAAGGCAACTCCATGTAGACTGAGAAAATTGACGCAAGAGCAATGCCTCATTGTACGCTGTATCTCGGCAAGCTGATTTGAAGTAAGCCAGGTGTTCATCGGGGGTTACTTTCGATCCTTCGCTCGTGAACTCTTTAAAATTTGGTCCCATGTAGTGTGGCGGAAAGGGTTCATTATCGAAATGGGCGGGGTATGATCTTCCCGTCTTTCAGCTTGGAGGTGCTGTGGATATGCCCGTCATTTGAAGTTGTTGATTTATTATATTTTGGAGCTCCCTTTTGGAGAGGGTTATTTGGTCTCCTTTGTTTGGGTTGGGTTCTGTGCGAGGACTCGGCGGTCTTGGCGTGCACAGTTTGGACTTGTATCACATGGGGTTGTTTATGAGCCATTTGAGTTGAGGTACTTCGATTCGCGAGTAATTTTCCCACTATTTTTGTCTCCCAATCGAGCTTCTTTCATGAAGTCAGTGAACTGGATCAAGAGCTCACTCGCTTTGTTGTTCATTGTTCTGAGGTTGCTGACTTCTGCCTCAAGCTTCTGAATTTGTCTCTCAGCTTGTAGCCTTATTGCGGCGAACTCAGCTTCATGGTCGGGACTGATTTTGATAGGGTCATCATTTTCACCCTCTATTTCATCGGTTGTATTATTTGTTTCTTGGTTTTGGTTTTGGCTTTTAGGGCCATTATTTTTCCGATTTTGGTTCCTGGTTCCAATGACATTGGAATCTTTAGAAATTTCTTTGTCGCTATCATTGATCATGTAGACTGTATGATGCTCCTCGAAGGTTTTAGGTTTGAATTTGGGTTTGGTGACTCGTCTTTTCTTCGCCACCAGTTATATTTTTATCTTTTGGTTCGAGAATTTTCATCTCGGAGTCACATTTTTGGTGACCTTATATTTCTTTTTTGATTTATTTTTGTTTTGAATTTGGATTTGGGGCCTATGTTCTTTGACTTTAGGTCCGAGACGCTTGCACATACTAATGTGTCTAAGCCTTTCAAAGACACTTTGGTTTTGTGCCTTTGGAGTGAAGGGAGCTCTAGCCAGTTGTTCTTGGATTATTTGGACTGAGCTTTGACTTTGGTTTTGATTTAAAGTTCTTAGTTTAATATTTTGTTTCTATGCAATCACCGATTCTCTAAAGAATATGCTAAAGGGACACCCAAAGATGTAGAGGAGAATTAAACCACTAAACTAATAGTGCATTGTATATTTCTTGTTTTATTAAGATCTGGTCAGGCACTTGTTGGATCAAGTAATGATCCTTGAACTAGATTTTTTTTTAAGTTGTGTTTATGCTAATATTGAACGTGAATTATTCATATTGATTTAATTTTGTTCATATTGACTCAATTTTAGAAATGTGATATCTAAAATATACTTAAATCCAATTTTCAGTATAAAGACTTGTTTCAATTATTATATGGCCTTGTGTAAAATATACACTTAATAATATTCTCTCCACTTATAATATATGTTGAAACTAAATTTTCAGTATAAATACTTATTTTTTGTATTATATGGCCTTGATTGTTTAAATATCCAGTCTTGGCATTTTAGTTTGATGTTTTCATAACATTAGTTGATCTCTGATTTTACATTTTAGATTATTGTTAAAGACACTTGAGTTTGACATCAATTAGCATCTTAAGCAGCATCTTCAAAACCTACAATGGGTACCAGATAGTGACAATTGTTTTGTCAAGAGTTATCTAGGAAAGAGATGTGAAGATGCATGAAAATGAGTTTTTAGAGAGCTTTCTTGTCGATATTGATTTGAAAATATGAAAATATATAATATTATAATGATATAAAGACTTTCTTAGACTATTATTTAAATAAAAAAAATTAACATTTAAAATTTGCTTCTTTTAGAGAAACTTAAATTTAGTTAATATTATGACTTGTCATGCGAATATAAAGACTTGATGAAAGTTATATTTGCACTACAAATGTTAGATATTAAAACTATATTGAGCTATTACAAAGTATAAAAACTTGGTTCATGTACTATATAATCTTGTATAAAATATGGACTAATAATATTTCCTTCCTTTATAATATATATCGAAATGCATTTCTCAGTACAAAAGAGTTGTTTCATGTACTACATGGTCTTAATTATTTCAATATTTAGTATTGTTTGATATTGTGTCAAATATAGAATAATAAAGTTGATTTAATTTTCGTTCATATTGATTTACTTTTAAATTTGTGTTATCTAATATATACTGAAATACAGTTTTCAATATAAAAAACTTGTTTTATATATTATATGGTCTTGATAATTTCAATATTCAGTCTTTTTTAATATTAAATCTTGATTGAGTTAATATTAAGACTTGCATGTTATTGTTATTAACATTTGTTTGGTGTAATATATATCAAAATGTATTTCTCAACACAAAAGGACTTGTTTCATGTAATATATGGCCTTGATCATTTCAATATTCAAACTTGTTTAATATTGTGTCAAATATAAACTAATAAATTGATTTGATTTTCTTTCATATTGATTAACTTTTAGAATTGTGTTATGTAATATATAATGAAATGCAATTTTCAGTATAAAGACTTATTTTATGTATTATACGATCTTGATTATTTCAATATACAGTCTTATTTAATATTAAGTCTTGGTTGAGTTAATATTAAGGCTTGCATGTTATCGTTATAACACGTGTTTGGTTTGATGCAGTTATTGAGCACAATATCATCTGGGCTATAACCAAGAGTAGTTTGTGTCTGATAAAATGACTTTGTTGAGGAGATATGCAGATTCATTTTGTTTAAGACTTGTTCTTGTAATATAAGTTGTTAAATACATAGTTGTTAGGTTGGTATTAAGACTTGGTGTAGGAACTATTCAGACTTGGTGTTTTAGTATTGAGACTTGTTAAAAATTCTAGTAGTTTGTAAAAAAAAAATATGTTAACTATTGAGATTATGTTAAGACTTGTTTTTATTAGAGATTAAAAATTTTGAAGCTAATGAATCTGTTTGTTTAATTATTTTTATATTGTTTTTCTACTATTTTATTAATACTTGTACTGGCAATAAAAATACTTGTATAAATTCGTATAAAGACTTGTATGCAAAGAGGTTTGTAAACATAAAGTCAACCTGTGAGAGAGACGCTGGCTAAAATAGTTGTTACAACTTCCATAATTTGTATAAAGACTTGTGTGGTTAATGAAAAGTCAACGTTGGTCAACATAAAGTCAACTCTAGGCAATGGAAAGTCAAAATTTGGTCAACAAAAAATCATCCAATCATTTACAATCAATCATCAATAGTTGAGGGACTAATAATGAGACAATAGGTGGGGGACAATTAGTAAGTCACTTTATAATATATTTGGTACATTAATAATATAAAGCATGGCTTAATTGATTACGTTTTATATTATAATATGGTATAAATATATACGAATAATTAATTCTACAAAAAATTTAAAGCAAAACAGAAAACCTTGAGCAACATTTGGTAACCAAATTTAGCTGCTAATCTCACCATGAAAGGCTATGCACTTCTTATGCAGAAGCACCTGAAAGAATCATTTCGACGGCATAAGCAAGCAAGTGGTTTAATTGCTACAAAAATAATAGATTTTTTAAATAACAAATAAATAAATAAATAGCTATCAATAAAAATTGAAGGAATCGGATAACAACAACTTTGGTGACATCAACTATAACAACAACCATTTTTTTCATTTTCCAAGTCCAAATTGTTGATCCAAATCGTTGAACATGATCTCTATAATAAAATACTCTTGCAGATCAAATTTTACATTTTTTGAAATTTTTACTATTTATTAAGATGGATGTAAAATTCAACGATTCAGATAGTTGTAACTTTGGCATATTTTTGCACATGTTAAATAGTAAAAAAAATTCAACAAAATATAAAATTTGATCTGCAATCGTATTTTATTGTTGAGATCATATTCAATGGTTTGGATCAACAACTTGAACTTTGAAAATGAAAAAAAATAATTGTTATTATAGTTAGTGTCACCAAAATTATTGTCATTTAATCCCTCATAAAAAAAATTAAGAACTGCATATCATTTTTTCTGAAAAAAGCAAAGCGTGAGATCAGTTGTCAGCTTTCATTACTTTACGAAAGCAACATAATTCTGAATCACTTCTGATTACAAAGGGAGTATATAAGCTATATACTCAGAAACATAAAAAATAGATGCAGAAAGAGCATGAACCACAGCTAAATTGTATCTATACCAATATACCTATTCTGTATCCTTGGTAATTATCCAACCTTTAGCTGCCCTCCACTATTTATCTACTAGTTCAATTTTCTCTTAAACTGATTCGGGAAACACAAAAATATCAAGTCCATGACTTATGTGATGACCATAATCACATCTTGCAAGTTGGAATGTCCCGAAGCAGTTCATTTAATGTCATCTCAACAAAATTTCAGAACCGCATGGTGTGATAATTGATTTAGCCGACGATTCGGGAATTAACCTAAGAGAAGCATACAAGCTGATGGGACTAGGACTGTTCATCGAGTCGAGTTCGAGCGAGCCGATCCCAACTCGATCTCAACTCGGTAGTTATTCGAGCTGAGCTAACTCGAGTAACCAAGTCTCATTCGAGTTCAAATGCCAACTCGTACTTAACTCGGATTTTATTCGAGCCAACTCGCAACTCGTATTCAACTCAGTTAAAAAGTTTCTTTTATAGTTTAAATAACTCAAATAGCTCAACTGAGCTCAAATCGGCAACTCAAACAACTTAACTCGCATATCAGCTCAATTAGCAACTCATAATAAGTAGAGGTGGCAGAACCCGACCCGACCCAACAAACCCGCCCGACCCGAAGTAGCCGATATGACCCGAAACCCGAAAATGACCCGACAATAGATAACCCGATACCCGACCCGACCTGATTTGATATGACCCGAAACCCAAAAAGACTCGACAGCAGATGACCTGATATCCGACCCGACCTGATTTGATATGACCCGAAACCCGAAAAGGCCCGAGATCAGATGACCCGATACCCGACCCGGACCGGACCGACATGACCCGAAACCCGAAATGACCTGAGATCACATTACCCGCCGACCCGACATGACCCGCAATCTGAGATGACCCGACTTGACCCGAACACAACAGATCAGAGACCAGAGATCAACTTAACAAACCAGAATAAACTCCGGTTTGAATATTTGGCCTTATCAAACTGATATCAACCTATCAATTAATATTGTACTTGTACATGTCTTGACTAAAATGAACTCAGCCGCTGCAAGTTGTGTGAAGCTGCACCGCTCCTACAATCTGCATGACACCACCACTACACTACACGTTGCATGATGCCTCTCCGTCGTTGCGCCAATGACGCAAGCCGCATTGCGCATGACGCATGACAAATATCAACGCATGATGACCCGAGACCCGACCCGGCCGACCTGATCAGACCCGTGACCCGATAATCTTTTGAAGACAAACTGACCCGACTCTGCCCGACCCGAAAGACCCGAAACCCGAAAATACCCGAAATGAGATAATTGAAACCCGACCCGATCCGAACCCGAAAGACCCGAAACCCGACAAATATCAACGCATGATGACCCGAGACCCGACCCGACCCGACCCGACCTGATCAGACCCGTGACCCGATAATCTTTTGAAGTCAAACTGACCCGACCCGTCCGACCCGAACCCGAACCCGCCCGATTTGCCACCTCTAAGATTAATAAGCTTAAACTAAAATAGCAACTCAATTCGAAAAACTCAAATAGCTTAAGGTAGACAATATGCTAACTAAGTTTGGAAGGCCCATATACGAGCCGAGTCTTCGAGTCACTGAGCGAGTCATACCTGACTCGAACTCAACTCGAATATTATTCGAGCTGGACAACTCGAGCTGAATTTGACTCGAGCTGAATCTGAGCGAGTTTATCTGAGCTGTTATCCGAGCGAGTTATGAGCGAGTCACGAGTTGCGAGACGAGAAGCTGGTGGCCGAGAAAATATTCCCTTTACTGAGAGAGATCATGCAAATCGTCTACCGGATAATTGAAAGGGTAATCTGGCTTGTGGTGAAGTTGAAAGTATGCTAAGATACTTCTATAACCGAACTTTGGAAAATTGTTCCTTTAAGCATATCGAACAATTCGATGGTAAGGGGTAAATTACAAGTGTTTTTTGGGCCGATGCAAAAATGCTTATTGATTATGCTCATTTCGGTGATGTGATAACATTTGACACAACATATTGTACAAATAAGGAGTTTAGGCCTTTAGGTGTGTTTGTTGGGTTTAATCACTTCAGAGAGACTACAGTTTTTGGAGCTGCCCTTCTATTTGATGAATCAATTGATTCATATAAGTGGCTTTTTGAAATATTCTTACAAACCCATAACAACAAGCATCCAAAAACTATCTTCACTAATCAAGACCAAGCATCCAAAAACTATCTTCACTAATCAAGACCAAGCTATGGCTGTAGCACTAGAATCAATAATGTCAAACACGTATCACGCCTTATGTGTCTGGCATATAAAACAGAATGCTATAAAACACTTAACATGAGGAAAGAAGAAAGGAGAAGACATGCATGTTAGCTTTTGAAAATGAACTACAACATCAAACTTGCAAGGTAAGTATACTATTTTTCTTATACAAGTTCTACAAATGTTTCAAATTTGTGTGTACTGACAATTATTTTTTTCCAGAAAGTTGAGACATTTGCATCAATGTTATCAGTCGAATCTGAAGAATATGGATATCTAAATAATTACATACACATTCTGCAGGTAGGACTCCTCTCAATTTCATTGAACAAAATTCTAGAAATTAAACTTCAAATCTTGCATATTTATTGAAAATTGCCAGGGGGTATCAGTTGACGCTTTGCCACCATTTTCTGATTATATGAAAGGTGCATCTATGAGTCAGGTTCAATGCATTGTCCAATTTTTTTGTAGATTATAAACTGTTATTTGAAATTATGCATTGAAAATATTGTTCTTTAGCAGGATATAGCTCTAGGAATTGACATGGATCAGCTCTTGTTTTTTATGAATTCATGATGAATGAAACAACAAATTTGCAAAACTTTCATGATGCCAACAACTAGCTAGAATGCTAGATGCAGCAGCTCCTATTTAGAAGCAGTCCATTTTGTACAAAGGATTCCCTTTTGTTTAGTTTAAAGAGAGTGCCTTTTTTGGTTAGTTTAGTTTAATACGATACTATTATAGGGTGACTCAAATCAACTCTCGGTAGTTAGCTATAACACGGTGATTTGGGGTTCTCTAAAGAGAATTGGGGGATTTGGCTGTTGGTTTTTTGTCAGATATGATAAAGCAAGGAATTGGGTTTAAGTCTGTTACAGTGAATATTGTAATTATGGGTTTTTGTTGAAAGGAATTGGTGCACAAAGCTGAATCGTTGGTTGATATGTTGTGTAAAGTTACTTTGGATGTAATTGGATATAAAACTTTAATAGATGGTTATTATAAAATCGGCGAAATTTAGTGATGCCGTTGTGGTACTAGAGAGAATGAAGAAAGAGAGAACTGAGCCTGATTTGATCAGTTGCTTTTGCAAGATTGGTTAGATTCAGGCTGCAAAATTAGTGGAAATGCTATTGCGTTTGTTTAACTGGTACAAGGTCGGTATCGGTACTGGTACAAGATCGTTACCACTCACCAGGGAAGTTTCTTCTTTTTGTTTCTTCTTTGATTCATCTTTTTCTTTAAGTTAGAAAATTCAATCACAAAACAAAATTTCATACAACGCGTGCTTCAATCAAATGATTTTT
The DNA here is from genome assembly GCA_964058865.1 of Eleocharis quinqueflora. Lineage (NCBI taxonomy): Eukaryota > Viridiplantae > Streptophyta > Magnoliopsida > Poales > Cyperaceae > Eleocharis > Eleocharis quinqueflora. The sequence continues at coordinate 4,429 of CAXKVX010001970.1, read as the reverse complement.
TTTTAATATGAGATGTAATGGAGAGACTTTGAAGCTATGTTACTCAGATACTTCAAATACTTTATCGTATCCGTATTGAATACTTGTCGCATCCGTATCCGATATTATTCACGTGCGATACTTCACGTTGCTATCAGAGTATATTTTTTAGTTATTACTTCTGCACGTTATCGTAAGGTTAAACTGTTGAAGTCACTTCATTTCAAAAGACATATTACCACTATATCTTATTCGCTCTTGTGTATAATAATTGTTTTTATTATATATATTCATTTATATGTTATTTCAATATATTAAATTACTTTTTTAATTAAAATTTAATATATATTTAGCCGCACCCATATCTAAGATTTATTAAAATCACCGTATCGCTGCATTCGTATCTTATCGAATACGATACCCGCACCCATACTCGTGCAACATAGCTTTGAAGTAACTTCAATCAAATGAATTTTTTTAATTTGAGATGTAATGGAGAGACTTTGAAGTTCATCAACTGGAGGGAAACACAATTTCACTTTTTATCTTTATTTGTAGGATAACAAAGATAACGGGCAAAGGGAATTGAGGTTAGCGAGCAGACATCAAAGGCATCAGAGAGAAAATTAAATCTGGAAAGTTAAGAGTGTTTTGGATGATGGCATTGATGGGGATGTTAGCTAGCAGGAGCCTGCTTGTTTGTTAGGCGAGCAGGAGATTCGGAGCCTTCGGGCACGTGTCGCATTTATGTGTGAATCCATCTTGGAGACAACCTTAGCGGTTTGTTCAATAAAGCTACTTACAGGGAGATTCTGTACCAAGCTGGGAGACGTTTCATGATCAGAGCTGGATTGGATTTCAGATTCGACTGCCAAACGCCATATCCTAGTCTCAATCTCCCTTAACAGATGTAGTGGGTAAACCCTGCATGACGAAATAACCATACAAACTAACTATATTATCCTTATCTAGAAGTTGCTACTTAAATGATCCCAAAAGATTATTAAATGAGATAAATGAACATACGGAGGGATTTGACCAATGGTCCCACTAAGCCATTGCGGTGATAGGAGGAGCATCTCATGGAGTTCCCTTGCAGGTATCTCCTTTTCTGTGGCCTCTGCGTGTTTCAGCAAAAATGACTCCGCCAGAAGAGGGGGAGGAAAAGAGTATCTGACAAATAGAGCCTGGCAGTGGCCCCACAAAGCAGCACGCTCCTGAGGGAAATCCCACAGGAATTCCTTCCACTCCAAGACCATAGCTTCTGCCTAATTACAATAAGAATACATATTTCAGCAATTAATAGTCCAAAAAGAATGAGCATCTTGGTACATGTTACCAGTACATGAAAGGGTCTTTCATGGCTTTTTGTAGTTTAATGTAGCTCATCCACGATTTTTCTTTCTTCTTTTACTGGTTCATGCATAAGCACCTTATCAGTAAATGTCACTGCATTCTACTTAAGAAGCATTAAAAAATATACTATACACCATTTTGCTTCCATAAAAAGATTACAGTGTCCTGTATTTGTACCTGAGATTCAGTAACATGGTGAACAGCAGACTTCCAGGAAGCATCGCTTGCCTCAAGTTGCCAGGCCCAGCTTCGGGCCTCCTCCCACCACCCCCTCCTGACGAGTTCAGTAAACAACGCCCCATCATCCAGTTTATCAAACCAATCAATTTTCAAATCAGGTTTGGCCAAGTTGATCTTCCAATAAAGTCTCTTGAAATATGCTGCAGAAGAGCTATCATCTCCAAAATCAGCTGAGGCAAGTAAATGTAGCAAAGAGCGCCTCTCATACAGGGTAGGACAGGTGGAAAGCACAGCCTCTGCTGATTTAACAGCTGTACTGCCGAGCCATGGCACTTGGTTGAGAAGCCCATCATGCAGCAGGGCAGGTTGGGTGTGAGTTGGTTCTTCTCTTGTCCGGGCCGAGAATGTGGCTAGATGGACTGAGGCCTCAGCTAACCGCATTTGCAGTAATGCCTGAGATATATAGAATATTAAAAGTGATGCTTCCTGATGCCAACAAAATTGATCTCCTCCAAACTCAAAACTCTTCTTCAAATTCATTATTTTTTTTCTCATATATCTAATGCGCTAGTACCTTCTTAATGAGATGGATATTGGATATACAAATTTTTATTGTGCAAAAAATAGCAACAACAATAGCAACTTTGTGCAAATAAAAACAATACTGATTCCAGGCACCAAAGTTTATATAAATGAAAAACATAGATCTTCACCTGAAGAGATCGAACAAGACAGAGGAGAGGATACAAGGGAAGAAACAACTCCCTTAATAAGGGTAAAAACATCTTTTCACAAAATAACACCACGATTTCGGCAAACAAGTTCAGCGAATCTTCAGCTTTCTTTCTCTCGTCACTAGAAGTGTTTTCTTGACTGGCCATTAACAGATTAGAGCTTTGCATGCCAGAATTATCAGAAGAGGAGGCAGGGCTTGAATCATGTAGTGCAGGTTCTGATATCCACTGCCGTTTTGCTTTCTGTCTGTCAAAGCTAGTTTTGACACTATAGCCTTCAGGTGGTAATCTATTTGTGTGCTCAACAGAAAATGCAACATTATTGGCCATTTCTAAGATGATCTTGTCAGTTTTTGAGAGGGTTAGCCTACAGACGAGAGGTAAGATTTAGCAGGAGGACTGAACACACAAATAAATATGTAAAAGCGAGCTTACGGGACAAATGGCAAATTATAACCAAACACAGGACTCGGACACAAATGTCATGTCTCCAGAGGCAAGGTGGGATATGAAGCAGAATGGGGAAACTGAGTGGGAGAGGCGTTATAGTTGCCAACAGCTATTAAATTGAATGAAATAGAGGGTAATGAGATGGTAATAGAAAGATATAATAGAGTGAGCCCTCTCTATTCCATCTCAATGGAATATCCTAGTCCTCCTTTTTCTAAAAACTTGGCAGTGCCTGTCAAGGATGTAGTAATCAGAAAAATACGTCTTACAAATCAGCTCCTAGGACAAACCCCCTCAATCTACGACAGAAAATAAATTGGATGAAGTGCGATTAAATTGGATGAAATAGAGGGTAATGATGATGGTGATAAAAATTTGTTATAGTGCGAGCCCCTCTCCATTCCATCCCAATGGAATATCCTAGTCCTAGTCCTCTTTCTCTATTTTTTGTTCTCCTTTTCCAAAATCTTGGAAGTCTCTGCCAATGGTATATTAATCAGAAAAATCTGCCTTACAACTCAGTTCCTAGGACAAACCCCTCAATCTAGGACAGCAAATAACACACAAAAACTTCTAACACGCCAACGCAATCTTGCATCAGTTGCTACCCTATAAAACAGCACATGCAGGAGAGCAGCTTGGTCGGAGAAAACACAGGTGTCACGTTATTTCCACAGTATCCATGTGGAGGTGGATGAAGTACGTCATCCACCTTTTCTTAGGGCCGCCATTGATATATCAGATTTGGTTGGGTTGGGGTCTGATGTCACGCAAACAACCATTCTCAACCCAACCTGATTGGTGGCATCCTTGGACTAGGAAAAAATATGGCAAAAATATCAGGAAAGCTCATCCAAGATTTTTTGTCCTGAAGCAAGTTCACTGGTAAAGTGTTTTTCACATAAGAATCAGAGGTCAAATTGGTAAATAAAGACCTTACACCAAAATGAGTACATGCGATGCAATGTACACTAAATGAGACACAAGATATTCCATGCAGGATCTTTTACCATTTGGGGTCAAAAGGAAATAAATTCTCGTATCTATTTTTATTTACTATCCTTACCTAGAACTAGTAATCTCGAGCCAGAAAGCTGCACAAGAGAGAGTGGAAGTGTCGCTGAAGCAAGAGGCAATGATAGCCAGCAATGGCCAGCGCATCATCCTGGCCTTTTTTAGCAGTGCTTCTCCAGGAAATTGCTGCTTCTCACAATGTGTGACAACAACAAAAAGTTCTGCCAGTGTTTTGCTCTCTTCACTAGCTGAAACATATTCTTCGTCATCTGATTTTTTGGGTGCAGATTGCATGCTATGAAGGACTGTTAGTACATGGGAACTTAACCTTGCATCTTCTAATTCCTTAGCAGCCTGAAGTAAAACGATATAAATCAATAATACAAGATGGACAAAAAAGAGAAAAGATAAATCTACATAGTTAGAGCAATTGATATACACTGTCATTTACCTACAGTCTACACAGTACAGTCAGTTCATCCCTTTATAAATCAGTTAGGTATTAGGCATTTTAGGCACTGAAGTTTAAACAGTACTATATATGCACCTCAAAATATGCATCTACAGTCTATGCATTTCCGGTCAGTTTATCAATGTACAAACCGGTCAACGGTCAGGTATAAGGCATTGTAGGAACTAAACAGTACCATATGTACATCTACAATCAGTTCATCCCTTTATAGACCAGCTAGTTACCAGGCATTTTACCTTAATAC
>CAXKVX010001969.1:0-23875 GCA_964058865.1 Eleocharis quinqueflora | reverse complement strand
TGGAAATACGGTTCCCATGAACCCTCGTCCTATAATAAGTAATTCAACATTATCGTTAGAATTTTATATATGAAATTGATCTCTTTTACAGAAAAATAACAAAGTAATGTTGCTATTTATATATATAACATAAACTAGATATGAATATTACCTTGGACAATATACATTAGAGATGGTGCATTGTTGTAGTGAGGCAAAAGAAGGCCTCTAGGCTCGAGGACATGGCGACTGGCAGACACACCGGCACATTGCATCATTTCATTATTCCAATCGTAGTATTCAGTCATGCCAGCCTCAAAACGCATGCGTCGGTTGGGATTGAGTGCATCAAGTCTTTCAAAACGACATCCCCTCGGACCGGAAAATCTACGTGCACTAGACCATGAACTTTGGCCACCGAAGCCAAACTGTGCAAGAGAACCTTGGCACAATAATATTAGGCATAAAGAAAATGAAAGGAGGGAATAAGCTGCCATATCTGTTGTATTTGAATGTTAAAGTATCAATTCTGAGATGGAGAATTAGAAGTGAGAGTAATAGTATTTATAGGATTGAAAAAGGCACTTAGATTGGATATATGTGCAAGTGTTGGTAAGGATAGAGACAAAAATAACTCAACAAAAACCTTGTGTTTTGGTAACATGATAATTTGTATTTGTTTGTTTCCTACCTAACATTAAGGCGACTAATAGAAAACATATTTAGTCTTGTTCTTCAGTTCAAATTGTGTAAGTTTGATTTTTGATATTTTTTACAATTAAAAGCCAATAAATTGAAGGAAGTATGAACCGAAATTTTGGCAAATATTTGTTGGTATTGTAAAATGATAAGTTGTAATGCATAAGAGAGTAAAATAATAACTAGAATACTAATTTGTATAAGTTATTAATGATATTAAGAGTGTTAATTTGGATAATGCAAGGGTTAGTGTGAAAATAGTGTCATCCGGATTAGTAATTGGGAATTGTGTACTAAGATTAGTGCTAACTCAAAATGAAAAGAGAAATGTGTTAACTTTTGCTATTCATGTTAGTGTAAACATTGATTGGATAATATAATTGAAATAGTGATAGAAACAATGAATAAACTAATTATATTTTTAATCAAATTCAAGTTTTTAATTCTATAAACTCTGTTACAGTATGTCAGATTACATTTTTTTTATTTTGTGATTAAATAGTTCCAGTAACTAAAATAGTTATTAACATTTTAGCGAGCATAATATTTAGTAAAACTGTGATAAAAACAAGCATTTACGCAATTTTTTGGTCTGGAAGGAAAGTTTAAATTGAAATATTAGATTTGCATGCATACTGTTAATTCCACATGTATTATATTGTAAAAAAAGTAGTTAAAATATAAACAGCATCATAAATTCGAATTCAAATATCATAGACATATTTGCCTTCGAGGAGAATATCCTACCATAAAAATGCATGTTTAATTTAGTAGGAGAGGTAAGATTAAAGACCAAATTATACCTCATAGTTGTAATTGTAATATGACATATGAAGCTAAATAATTATTAATTTTTGAAATATATGTTGTTGAGTTCTAAAGTACACACATAAATGACTAAATATAAATTAATCAAAATGAAACAAAAATTATTTTAAATCTTAATTTGAGTCAAAAAAAAAAAAGAAGCAATTAGACTATGATATTACAAATATGTCAAATTTACAATCAATTTTTAATATTTTATATGTGCTGGTACATAGATATGAAGTTAATCCAGTACATAAGAAAATGAAAGCAAACGCACTCTTAAACTTGGCTAAGAATGTACAAAAAAATGGTAAATTCCTAGTCACTGTGGACATTGAAAGGATTGATATTAAATTAAAAGCTACAACAAAAATGTTCAAAGGAAAATAATGTTAATTATTTTTAACAAGCTGAATCAAGATCTCATCAGTATCGTGTATAGCAATAGATATAATATTTGTAAATGAGGTTAAGAAGAATCAGTATGAACTGTAAAGCCCCATTAGTTACTTGTAGGAATTTGAAAACGGGTCGGATCAAATCGAATCGGTTCAAATCATTTCGGATTCACGGGTTGGACGGGTTGGTTCTGAACGGGTTTAATTTTTTAAGCCGGGCACAACTCATCTAAAGTCCATGAGTTAGCGGACTGATCTACATCGGGTTGGGCGGTTTGGCCAATTTTTTTTTTATTTTGAAAATTTTCAAGAACTCCAAAAAAATTCAAAACATAATGCAGAAATAAAAAAATCGGAAATAAAATGTCAAAAATAAAATAAAATAAAATAAAACAGGTCGAATTAGTTTAAATTTGTTTATAATTAAAAAATATTATAAAATTTCAAATAAATTGTTAAAAATGAAAATTAAATGACAAGAGCTTACAAAATTACCAATTTTTTAAATAAGAAACAATTAAAAAAATAATATAAAAGTACCGATCTTTATGAATTTTTTTATATTTTATATTTTTTGAATTTTTTGAATTTAGTTGGTTTTTATTTAACGAGTTAATGGCGAGTTGACGACGAAATAACGCGGGTTTTAAGACGGATTATAACGGGTTAGGCGGATTAGACCGGGTAGGACTGAGTTTAACACATGTCTTTTCCAACAAAGATGATCGCTAGCCGTCTTAGACCCCCGATTTTTTAGTGGATACACACACAATTGCTCTCAGGACTCAGGTCGAACCGAGCCACATCGTGTCCTCTGATTTCTCCGGTCGGGTCAGACCCACACGAATATTGTCAAATCCCTACTCCAAAGAACGACGAAGTACCCTGATTTCATTTTTCCACGGAGCTGAATTTGCTCCGAACACGCCTTATTTTTTATTTTATTTTTATTCATTGTTCGTAGACTTTCGAACACCTTAACAACGCAGTATTCGGTCAGATTTGTTGAATCGAGGAACTCTGGAATCAGAATTGCCGAACGCGTTCATTTCTAATTTTCTATCTCAAATTTTGGAGGTTTTCTTTGTGCACCGACAATTTACGACTATTTACTCTCCTACAAAATTGCGCGTGATCAATCGAAATATATATTTCAATTACAATCTCTTTTTGTAAGATCTGTGGCGAGAATTTGTTGCTCACGTTAAACAAAGAAAGCTTGAACGATCCCGCATCTCCGCCTTCTCTCTCGCGCGCACGCTTCCCCGATCGAAACCCTAATTTCTCTCTTTCTCTCGCCTTCTCGAGCTTATCACCCAACCTCATCCGTCAGATCAGATCGGAGAAGTAAGAGATGGACGACAGCTGTGCGGTGTGCGCCGAGGCTTTGGAGTGGGTGGCGTACGGCGGGTGCGGTCACCGGGAGGTGTGCTCGACATGCGTCGTGCGCCTTCGTTTTGTCATGGACGATAAGCGCTGTTGCATATGCAAATCTGATTGCCCGACGGTTTTCGTAACAAAGGTATAATTTTTGGATTTTCTCAATCTCTTCTATGTTAATTGATGGATAATAACGACTTGGAATTTTCCACTCGGTGAAGAAAGAGTTGGTTATTGTATGGAAACCCCTGAATTTGTGCTGTTTGCTTCAGCGCCCTCTCTAGTCTATTCCTAAAATTGTGCTTTCCTGATCTATTGATTTAGGTTTGTAGTTTTGTTGCATGTGTATCCATCTAAGAAACTGTGTTCTGTACTCCAAAATAGGTTATTAGTATGTTACTACTAGCAAATTATGTTTATGTGAAGAATCCTGATAGGGATTTACTTGTATACTGCCCTATTTGGTTCCTCCAAACTAGATATTTTGTTTGGTGAAACTCCCCTGATAAGTTTAGTAAAATTTTCTCTTTGTTAGGTATGTGTCCATGAAATTGTACTCCAGTGAGAATTCTAATTACTCCCCAAACTTGACTGAGAAGAAGTGAGGATAATTTGAAATAGAATCCCCTTCAATGAGAACCAAACAATATTGATCCTTTTTTTAATTTGTACGAGGCATGCTGTCTTTTTGCTGAAAAAAAATCACCACAAGCTTTATTTTTCAAAATTTATTGCAGCTTGTTTGAGGTTTATTTATATTTGATTGAAACATTCAGGCTTAATTAGCGTCAATTATATAAAGGGAAGAAACAAAACTTGGTTGAGTACCATACTACCATAGCATCAATTACCAACTGAATGAATTGCCTCGCTAACTAAATTTATGAACCTTGAAGGAGTGTTGTTACCATGTTTTCTGTTATAAACTTATAATTAAATATCTTTTCCAAATTTATTCTACTTAGGCTATGGGAGACTACACAAGAGTAGTGACTGATTTCTCGGTCTTCCAACCCGGTGCAACTGAGGGGCAGAATGGTTCCTACTGGTACTATGAAGACACACAGGGCTACTTTGATGACCTTGATCACTACAAGATGATAAAAGCAATGTGTCGCCTCTCATGTAGTGTGTGTGACAAGGCAGGGCCAGATGAGGCTGGCTCTGGTGTGGGTCCAGCAAGGCGACGGAACAGGTTTAGGAGCATAGGGCAGCTTAAGGGTCATCTGTTTCACCAGCATAATTTGCACATGTGCAACCTTTGTCTGGAAGGGAGAAAGGTAATGTAATCTTGGTTTTGCTTGTCCGACTTCTACCTGAACTAGACTTTCTTGATTAACTATTTATTTAATGCTTAGTATGCTTTCTGATTTTACATCATGGCAAGAAATAGCTGCTATGTTTCAGTATATTTCTTGGTTTGTTCAAGTGATAGTGCTTCCAAATAAGTAATGGGTAATAACAACTAGAAAATAAGCAGAACATCTAAAAACCATGACAGATTAAAAAATATCGGTATGTATTGACATAATTCTTGTCTGGACTTAGTATCTGTCTGTAATAACATTGCTTAACATGGGTTTTGGAACAACAAAAAAGAGGTACAACTGATACCAGACATGTGCCAAAAGACAGCATGTTGGTACCATTACATGTATTTGAGTACTAATTATAACTTTGGAAAAGGATGGTTAAATATAAAAACCAAATTCCAGTAAACCAGCAAATAGTTCTAGAGCCATGACAATGACTTTCATCGAGCAGAGAAGGCAAAAGGTTATGTGATGTTTGTTTATACTTTCTTGCAGTACTGGACTTTTTAATTTAAATTGACATAGAAAAATGATAGGCAGTGCTAGAATTTCTGGTACCTAATTGGCTTGTTCATATTGGTAACATTTTATCTGGCTTTAGACTCTTTTCATTAGTTTAATCGGGTAAAAAAATACTAAAAATGAGCAGCCATGTCTGATAGTTTGGTAGTAATTTCTAATTAGGTATGATACAGAACCGAATTACTCAGTTTACTTAACTTTATGAATGGTTATGTTCAAATATTAGTTTTGCATGCTTTATTACGCGCAGATATTTATATGTGAGCAGAAGCTATATACAAGGACGCAACTGCAACAACATACAAGGACTGGTGATTCTGAGGTGGATGGAACAGAAGAGGAACGAAGTGGGTTTGCTGGTCACCCAATGTGCGAGTTTTGCAAAAGCCCCTTTTATGGTGACAATGAGCTGTATTTGCATATGACTCGTGATCATTATGCTTGCCACATATGTCAGAGGTACAATGTTGTGCTGTCTTCTAGCATTTTAACCTTTTAAGACTTTTATCACAAGCTGAGTGATACTTCTATTCATGAGTTCCGTAAGTGCTTTTCTGTTCCTATTAGCATTGGGAGGTTTGGTGAATCACCTATATAGTAGAATAGGTTTACTTTGTTTGTAAATTGCAGAAACACAGAGTCAAGAATAAAAATAGAATCCTGCACTGCTCGATTACTTAGCTGGGATATCCATCCCATAAGCTTGTCCATTTTTGTATTCAGTTTACGTATGGTATTTGATTTTTTTTATATTTTAGTTGTTTGTAGTTGATTTCTCAAATTTTCTTTTCTTCTTTTCTCATTTGTATTTTACAGACAGCATCCTGGCCAATATGATTATTACCGAAATTATGACGACCTTGAGGTACTGAACGTAACAAAACTTTGTGCTGTTGTGCTGAATTTAATGGAAAACTAGTGAGTTTGAAAAAGAAAGAAAAGAAAATATACAATTGCTGAGTTTTGCTTTGACATGCAGGTGCACTTTCGGCAAGAGCATTTCCTGTGTGAAAATGAAGAATGCTTGGCTAAGAAGTTTGTAGTGTTTCAGAATGAACAAGAGATAAAGGTGATTTTAACTTCTTAATTTCTTGTGTACCCTTAGTTTGTTTTCTTGAATGTTACCTAATTTCTAAAATTTATACATGTTTTCTGATTTTCTAGAGGCATAATGCACTGGAACATGGAGGCAACATGTCACGTGCACAACGGAACGCTGCCCTTCAGGTATAATTTACTTCTTATTCAGGTACTATCAAATATATTCCTCAACCCTCTCGAATATTGGAGAACATTAATTTGCTATTTGGCATGTGATTATTATTTTATTCAGATACCCACAAGCTTCAGATACCGAAGGAGTGAGCAAGAGCAGAGACGTGGTAGCCACTTCAATGGTGGCCGCTTCAGTGGTGGCAGGGGGCGTAATTTCAGACATGAGACATCAAATGATAACTTAGAGAACTCCATTCACCGAGATTATGGCGACTCTCTTGCCGCCTCACTTGAATCTGTCAGCCTTAACAGTTCTCGATCTGAACAGGTTCTAGAACAATCCTCCTTCCCTCCATTGTTGGACCCGAGTGATGTGCCTGACCTGAGACCTGGGTCCACCACAGATCCACCTGACAATTGGGTCTCATCTGTCTCCCGGTATGCACTTGCTTTGAACCAGAATTCTGGAAGCACAAATGCCCTGAGGGAAGAGTTTTTCCCTCCTCTTCCTGGTGTAAGTAGCAGAGCTCAACCTGCTCCCAATCATCCACAGCACGGGCTGCAGAGTTTGGCCAGGAACACATTAGCTGCTCGGTTACAACAGCGTAGTAAAGGCACAATCAAGGTCATACATCCTCGTTCTAGGCAACCAGATCCGCCTCTCCCTTCCCTAAGTGTCAGAGTTAACAGGTCAATCCCTGGGTTGGGGCCTCCACCGGGTCCTCCGAATTTTTCTTGGGGCAACAGCTCTTCCACAAGCAACGGTGCTGGTGCTACTTCCTCTTTGAACAAGGTGAAGCAGTCTACACCAGTGCCTAACCTCAACCAGGCAGGTCCAAGCAGCAATCCTAGTTCTAGTATGCCAAATGGGGTGTTGGTACCACCAGCGAAACCAGATGATGAAAGAAGAAATTCAAATAAGTCCTTAGTGGAGCGAATTAGAGCTGGTTTAGATAATGACGAGGAACACTACTCTTTATTCAAGGGAATGTCAGCTGAGTACCGCCAAGGGGATATAGGAACAACAGAGTACCTCTCTTATGTGGAGCAGTTTGGGCTCTCCAATTTGGTACCTGAATTGGCACGGCACCTACCTGATTACCAAAAGCAGAAGGAATTGACTGAGGCATATTATGCTAATTTGAGGCTAAAGAACTTGAGACAATCTTATGTAAATGGAAGTGTGGACAGTGGAACTGGAAACAGTGGAAATAGTAGCAAAAGTTCCAAAAAGGGAAAGGGGAAGGATGCCGTGACCGATAACTTTCTCGAAACAGTAAGAAAGCTCCAGGCTGATCAGCGGTCAGCTCAAGAGGAAGACAACATTGAGGTCTTGGCTAAAGATGGGTACAGGGCTTCAACCAAAGGCAAGGCAGTGAACCCTCAACAAGTGGGGGAGTCTAGTAATACAAGTAATGCTGGGGACAATGGAGCTGGTAGAAAGCAGCGTGCTAAGAAGAACTCAAAATTTCTTAGGGCGAGGCTAGGGGATGGCTCAGTTGCGGCTTTGCTTGACATGGGTCGTACTGGCACTGATACTAACCCTGATAGGCCTGATAGGGAAGTTGGTACAAATAATGCCGGGTTGTCTGAAGGGGTTGCACCAGCCAGAGGCGTTTGGAGGAATGGGGGTGGTCAGCGACTTGCAAAGGACCACTTTAAGTAAGGTTTATATGGATTGTTGGTTGAGATGTCTCATGTCTCTATAGAGGGGGTATATAGGAGAATTATCGGTTAAAATATTTTTGGTTTGCTAAATGGGGTGTGGGTTTCTAAGGTGTTTTGTTGTCCCAGTCTGTGATGTGTCGTTGCGTACTGGCTGGATATATGTAAGTCCAAAATTGCATAATTCTTGCTATGCAAATTGGGTTTTTTTTTCCCTCAATTTTTTTTGGATAGCTTTCGGTCAATGTTCCCTGTTGTTTAGTATAAACAGCGGACGATAAATGTTTCTATGAAAATATTGCTTATTGCTTTTGCTTAATTGTGAAGAACAAGTGTTTATTTTCATTTAGGTCAGGAAGCTTTGCTGCTTTTCTTTTCTTAACGAAGCAGCAAACATTGTAAAATCTTCCACCTAGAATAGACCTATTAAGTTTAAAAGTCTGATCCTGGATTCCGTTCTATTTTTACTAAGTGGGTGTTTTTTTTTTTTTTTTGGGAAATTAATGAGGTAGCGCCTCACCTCTTTATTTAGCAAAATAAACGAAGAAAACAAGCCACGCTTTTAAGATTAATTTGTACATGTAGTCTAGTTTCTACATACAATAGTGTTTGCAATGAAAGTAACTTGTGTTTTCCAAAGTTTCTGCTAAAGTTAATTGCTAATAGGCACAGCCTAATACAAATGTTCAATTCTAGTGCGTATGTTAGGCATTAAGCCAACTTAGAGCATTTCCATTTGTGAAACTTTTGGAGTTTCTATATTATTGTCACATTAATTTTAGAAATTTTATTTTTTTTAGTTTCTAAATTCTTCATCTCTAAAACTGAAAAGTTAGAGTTTCTAAATTGTCATGTCAGCAAATATTACCAATATCAAGAGAGACGGATCAATTTTAGCCAATAAATAAGCCACGTCACAGTTTATAAATTCTAAAGCATAGTTGCTAAATAAGAAACTCTTGAGCAAAATTTCTAAATAGGAAACTCATCTACATTCCTGAAACTCATTTAGAAACTGCCACGTCATATTAAAAATTCCAAGAGTTTCAGAGATAGAGCTGCTCTTAGTATCTCAAGAAAATTGAATCGTACCAACCATAACTTCCTTTATGTGAGAACACTTCTCCTAAATCCCCTTGTGTGTACATAGCTCAAGTTTGTTCAAATTCGTAAGCAATGTCTAACCTTGGCTTAAACATTTTCCAATATCAAGACCTTAATCATTCCAACTCTTTTAAACTTTGTTGTCGAACGCGAACTCCTTGTGCTTAAAATTAAGCCTCAAATGTCAATACTTCTGTCGAATGGACCCGGTAAAGATTAAGAGAGGCTCCACCAGTCATTGACATGGGTCATTGCTGATTTGGGATCTCTGGTTGACACTTAAGACGGAGTTCTCTGTTGTAAAATGAAAGATCCCAACCAGTGATACTCTGTTTTAAATCGTGAACTTGTACTGTTATTGTAAAAGCAGAGTGGGTAGCATGAATTAGTTTCTTAGCATTAATTTCATTATACTTTTGATAGCAATCACATGCCTCGCAGTGACTTTTATAGATGTTTTACTGCGGTTATTTTTCTAACATTTCTTTTTTTACAATGTGTAAATAAAGGATGGTCTGTCCTTCCGAATTCACATCTCCTGAAATGGTCAGCAGTAGTGGGTTCCTCTTGCATTCTCACCGCTGCTACTAGAGGTGGCAAGTCGGGTCGGTCGGGCGGGTTCGGGTCGGGTCGGGTCGGGTTGCATCGACAACTTTCGGGTCATGGGTCGGGTCGGGTGAGGTCAGGTCGGGTTTCGGGTCGGGTTGTGTCGATCTTTTTCGGGTGACGGGTCGGGTCGGGCGAGACCGGGTCAGGTTTCAGGTCGGGTTGCATCGACAACTTTCGGGTCTTGGGTCGGGTCGGGTGAGATCGGGTCGGGTTCGGTTCGGGTTGCATCGACAACTTTCAAATATTATTTTGGGTTTTAAGTTCAATCGGATAAGATCGAATCGCGTTATTGAATTGTACAAGTAAATCTTGACTTTCTCTGATGTTAATTTGTTATTAAAATTAGATTATGATGTTGGCAAGATAGGATTAGATTAATTTACAAGTTGTATCAGGTCAAGTCGGGTCGGGTCGGATCGGGTTCGGGTCATCATGTGTCGCTCCATCTTGGGTTACGGGTTGTCTCGGGTCGGGTCGGGTTGGGCTTGGGTCCTCATGTGTCATGCCATCCCGGGTTACGGGTCATCTCGGGTCGGGTCGGGTCGGGCTCAGGTCGCTCATGTGTCGCTTTGTCTCGGGTTACGAATCATCCCGGGTCGGGTCGGGTCGGGTTCGGGTAGTTTGACTTCATCAAAATATCGGGTCGGGTCGGGCGGGTTTGTCGGGTCGGGTCGGGTTCTGCCACCTCTAGCTGCTACAGCATCAAGTGCTGCCCGCACAGTATTTTTGCTACAGTATCAATGAATTTATAGCGTAACAGTGTTGTCCACTGACCATTTCGGGGGATACAGATTCTTGTCTTCCTGCCTTAAAAGTGTGACAAGGCCTTGAAGTCTGACCACGAGATTCAGACATTGTATGGCTTGAATTAAATTTCCCAAGGGCTATAGTAAAATTAAAACAGGACTGGACCCGCCGCTTACAATTTTACAGGAATCTCGTGCTGAACCTAACAGATGCTTACAAAATAACTTGATAAATTTTCTTAGTAGTTAGACTGGTATTTGAGAATACTATATTTTACACATTGTTGATGTCTACCAGTAATGTTAACATTTTGCTTCATCCAATCACAGTTTTATGCTTTACTGTCAATAGTGAGTACTGAACAGGGTAATATCAACATTTTTCTTCATCCAATCACAGTTTTATGCTTTACTGTCAATAGCGAGTACTGAACAGTGAACAGTGGAAGACTAGTATTTCAGGGAAGGAAAAAAAGTTAAAACAAAATTGGAGTACCTGATTTATAGACTACTCTAAACTCCAAATAAATCTTTCAAATATGTCGATTCTTGCTTATAGATCACCATGTTCAGTCATTTTGAAATCTTAACTGACAAATTGAACAGTAATAACTTCGATATTCATTCCGAAATGGTGGAGCTTTTTAGTTTGTGTTGAAGAAACATATATATTCTTGAGGATTATTAACCAACCTAGATAGGTAGATGATATAAGAAAATGTAGTCAAACACATCTATCAATTCATGATCATCAAAACATAGATCTATTAATTCATGTACCACCTTCACACATTGTACTTACGTACTAGCACTACCATACACACAACAACACTTTAAATAAGAGCAAGAAATTAAGAAACAGAAACTCCACATACTTGAGCCTAGCAAGCCAACAACTCACTACATACTACAAATTCTATTTTTTTTAAATAAACACACCAACACGAAGAGTTCTACCTAAAAAAACACTTCATGATCACAAATTAAGGTTTCTCTTGGTTTGTGGCAGCATGGCCGCCGCTAGGCACACCAAATCCAGGCCAGCTAAACCCAGGAAGTGAACTGCTTCCAGTTATAGGACTGGCACCTCCCAACCCGAATCGCGGCATTCCAAAGCTCGATCCACCACCAGTCGGCATCGGGAAAAGGCGGTCGAATGGAGGGAATGTCTGTGGTTTTATTGCAGTGTTGTCCTGAGCCTCTCTGAGATTTCTTGCCTCAGTAGCCACCAAGGAGGAGGCTAACATGAGAGCAAGCATGACTGTTGCCAACTTAGTGGCTCTCTCCATGTGTGAGAGAGTGTATGTGTGTGAAAGAGTGAGTGGGTGTGTGTGTGTGTGTTTGGAATTGAAGTGATTGTAGTAATGGTACATGCACCCCCATTTTATAGGAGGCCAGATGGGTCTTGGTGGTTGGTCTCTTTAAGAGTTGCAATTCAATTGTTTCCAGTGTGGTGGTTGAAGTCATATGTTTCCAGTGTTGAAGCATTTGTTGGTTACTTGGTTTTTTTTATTTATTTTGTAAATTTTATTTTTTACTAGGTCTGATCTGGTAAAGTAAAATGTAGGAATCAGGTATTTTAATTTTAAGGCAAGCTAGATCTAGGTATGGTGGTTGACTGGTTTCCTCTTCAAGAGGTTGCAATTCAATTGTCAGTTTGATCTTCTATGCTTCGTTGATACTATATTTTTCATGTGTTGAAAAATTTCTTTGTGTGTGTGTCAGTGTGTGTGTTTTTTTGGTTTCCCTTATTATATGTTTTACAGTTAGATTTTGACTAAAGAAAAGGATAATGTAGTTAGATTTCCTACAACATTGAAACTTAAAGCTTAAAAGAGTGTTTTAAGTTTGTAATCACTTCAAGGAAAAATATAACTTAGTGCTAAGAAACAGTTAGTGCCAAGAAACAGAACGATATAATCCAATCCATCCTATTTTTTTTCCCTCAAATAACCATCGTTATTCAAATACAAATATTACACAGTACTGCTAATTGAGAAAAAAATATCATATGTTCATACCGTAAAAATGCAAAGTCGAAATAAATTTGCACCAATAGGAACTAGTCTTGGATTCTATCCAAACGCAAACGACGAGATCAGTACTAAATCGACCAATTACTGCAAAAAAAAAAGGTTTCTCAACCATAATAAATTTTGACAAGGAAAATGATATTATGCTCCAAGAATTGCCCCAGAAAGTACAGATGACTAGAATATCCACCATATTTTATCCAAAGGGAGGGATTAGCTAAGGCCTAGACCATGTACACTAATGTGTGCATATCCATAAATTAATATATGACCAATCCTGCACTGTGAACTTAGAAAAATTTGAAAACTGAAAGTCGTCAAAAACTCTATACCAGACCAAAATTCTTAAACATTGGAACAAATACTCAAGATACTTTTAATATTTTTACGAGATATCGGAACTGAATCTCAGCCGAGTTAGAAACTTCTTATGAACGACTGGCGTAATACCGCTAGAAGTTCAGTCTATCTAGAAGCTCTAAAGGCAACCGAGACGATTGAAGAACCCGCAAGCGGCTTTCTGAAACCAGCCGAATTTGCGAAAGGAGCAACAACAGCATTGATCAAGCAGAACAATACAATAATCCAACTGCTGGTCAAAATCAAGGAAGACCTTGAAGACTGTAAAACCGCAGTCAGAAGGTTAGAGGCAGCGAAGACTAAAGTGCCCGAAACAGAAGATCTTACACAATCTATAAACGAACTCCAAAAGGGCTTACAAAAACTTAGCCTTGGTGAACCTAGTGAGAAAAAGATCAGGAAACCAACCGACCAGTTCTTTGTATTCAAAAACTCGAAGGAAATATTTGACTCAGTCAAAAACCAAAAATGAGTCAAACAAAAACTGAAACGGTGAGTAGACCAAGCATATATGGCAGAGACAATAACCAAAATTCTACAATTGAGGACCAGATAAGAGGCTACAGGCTAGGAAGCCGCATAGCATTTGAAGCGCAGAGAAGAATGCCAGGAAGAAGGCATTACAGAAGAAGTCTGGAGTCCCAACTAAATCCAGACGTTGAGCTCAACCATTCACAGTATAGAAGGGCTCAACAAGTTCCAGCTGAGACCTTATACCAAGCTGGATGGTCTGAACGAAATCATCGAGTATACCAACACTACTCAGATGAAAGAGTATTAGTTACAGATGGAGCTCAGGTTGAGCTACCATTTATCTCGCAACAAAGCTACAACCAGTTGGTACAAGAAGGGTTGCAGCATCTGCATATAGGTCTTGTGATGATAAGACTATATGCACTCCACAGAAGAAACGCTGGGGTAAACGCCCTGGTAGTTTTAAGAGACACAAGATGGTCTGATGATCGGGCCATAATCAGTTCTATGGAGATAGACCTGACAGGTGGTACGCAACTAGCGTATACAGCACCAGACATGACCTTAAGTGTGCATGATTTCAACAACCACATCCAAGTCGTTATACAGACTCATGGCTACGATGGTTGGCAAGGAGGAGAGAGTAATTTACTGCTCTCAAGGTCGTTGATTGGAAGGCTATCAAATACCAGCCACACAAACTTCAGATACAATGTGGAAAGAGTGGCAGAACACCTGGCAAATAGAGGGATTAGAGCAATTTCTGGCCAGATGAGGTCAACTGAAGAGCTAAGAGGCATGCAATGGATAATACGGCCAGCAACAACACCAGCCGTACAGAATCCTCAGATAGCAAGGATAAGGACCAGAACTGATGGGTCCTTAGCAGTAAGATTTGGCGGATATTCATCAACCGCGCCACCAGAAGAGGTAATAGTAGGCCAAGCTGATGAAGAGGTCCTAGGTGAAGAATCAGTCCTAATGATGTTCTGTGACTGGCACGAGTCACAAGATGAAGATGAGGATGATGAGCTCGAGATGTTGCAATTATTGGCAGCATTACCGAGAGAAAAGCAGTCGGCTGTAGAAGATGCCGGGCCAATCTGGGATAAATACAACGATTCCAGTGAAGAAGAATGGGTAAACCCATTCTCTCAAAAGGATGGTAGGGAGGAGGTTAAAGCCGAAACTGTTCTGGCAGCGATGGAATATCCATTACTCAAAAACCTCGATTCAAAAATTGAAACAATCTTTTCAACCCAATCCACAGCAATTTGACCTAGCAGACCGCGAGAGCCAATGATGGGACCCCCAATGTACCCACCAGGGAGTCTAAGACAAAACCATCAACAACTCGATGTCCCAGAGATAAGAGCTAGAGTTAATAGATTCAAAGGAGGGTTTGCACAACAAAGCAATGAAATGTTCAACCTTCCTTCAGCGCAAGCAAACCAAGGCGCCATGCTCGTATTGCCTGAGGATATAGGGCAGTACAGTGATGTGATCTCCAGGTGGGAGTCAATCACCCTAAACCTTGTAAACGAAAGAAACTGGGCTGATAATAAAAGCAAGGTCATTTACATTGAAAATCTACTGGGAGAGATAGAGAAAAAGACGTGGATACAATGGCGAATGGCATATCCTCAAGAATACGAAGAATTGGTGAACATTGCCGATGATCCTCAAAATGTCATCTCCCAAGTTAGAAGAATAATCTTACTCGAAGATCCATACCAAGGTTCAACGGTAGAACAAGATCAAGCGTATAATGATCTCGAGAGGTTATCGTGCAACAACATGAAGGACCTATTTGATTACATGAATGATTACAAGGTCCTAGCAGCAAAATCAGGACGTATGTATATTAGTCCTGAGCTCTCTGAGAAGTTTTTCAGAAAGATGCCCCTTTTAATTGGAAAAGAACTAGAAAGAGCGTACATGGAGAAGTACCCAGGGAGCACTGTCGGAGTACTGCCGAGAATCAACTTTTCATACCAGTACCTGGCAGAATCATGCAAGAGAGCAGCGCTACAAAGAAGTTTGAAAGATCTATCTTTTTGTAGCAAAATCCTAATTCCAGGTTATTACCAGAAGAATAAGAAGTATGGGATTAGAAAAGCAAAAACCTATCGCGGAAAACCACATGAATCTCACATAAGAGTATTCAAGAGAAAGAACGCGGATAAGGTAAGAAAGTGTAAATGTTTTATTTGTGGTGAAGAAGGTCACTTCGCCAGAGACTGCAGAAGAAAACAAGGTAACATTGCAAGGGCTGTAATTGTCGAAAACCTGGACCTAGACGAAGACTGGGATATCTTGTCTGTTGACCAAAACGAACCGGATAGTGACGCTATATGCTCACTTTCGGAGGGTGAGGTTGGCAATGCAAGAACGGTTATCATGGAACTTGGAGACACTCCATTTGAATCAATTTTCATGCTCCAAGAAGAAACATCATCATGGAGAAAGCAACCAAACTTGCCTACTGAAATGAAAAATTGTGGACATTCATGGGAAGATAATGGTAAAATACCACGAGGTTGCGAAAGATGTAACTGTTGTTTAGAGACAACAAACAGCAAAATGAGGGCGCACTGTGCAAAATGCAAGATGACTGTGTGTCCCATGTGTTCAAGGTTTGTGTTAGGAAGAAAGATCATGATAAGAACACAAAACCTAAGTCCTTATGATAGCAAGGATGAGCTTATCAATGAACTTTTAAGCTATATCCAGTATCTCCTAGCCGAAAACACAAGATTGAAGGATCAATTGTGGGAGAATGAGCTAGTAGCAGACATGAACAAGATGGATATCAAAGGCAAGCGTAAGGTGGTGGGAGAAGAAGAAGTCGATTCAGAGGATAGTGATGAATCCCCACCAAATGTTGTATCTCCCAAGAAGGCCAATCATAACCTTATAATAAAAGAAATGGCCAATAAACTTTCTGATGACGAGGTAAATACTGCAGTCCCAGATCCTAGAAAAGGAAGAAGGGTAATCAACAGGTTGTACAACATTGAACTGCAGATAGAAATACCAGGGGTAAACCCTTTTAAAATTCAGGCGATATTGGATACAGGCGCTACGGTGTGCTGTGTAAATCAGGAATTCATACCCCTTGAGGCCTTGGAGCCAAGTTTATACCCTATACAGATAAATGGGGTAAACTCTCAGCAAATCGCAAACCTAAAGCTGAAGAATGGGCAGATGTCTATTGAAGACAACAAATTCAGAATCTCATTTACATATGCATTCCCGATGGGCAAGGAAGGCGGCGTCCAAATGCTAATTGGATGCAATTTCATCAGGGCAATGCAAGGTGGACTGAGAATCGAAGGGCAGATGGTTATATTTTACAAAAATGTAACAACAATAACCACCAGGGCAGATGCTGAGATCATTTCTCAGGCAGCAGTGGAGGAACTTGACCTATCTGAGCTTGAATACATAGAGGTCAAAGAAGCCGTTGCCTATAACTGTGGTGATGAGTCACCATGGTTCAAGAATAAATTCAGAGACCTGCTAAGAAGACTGAAGGAGCAGGGCTACATTGGAGATGACCCGGTTAAACACTGGGCGAAAAATCAAGTAACATGCAAACTGGATATCATAAACTCAGATATCACAATACAAGACAAACCCTTAAAGCATGTTACCCCGGCTATGAAGGAACAGTTTGACAGGCATGTGCAAGCGTTACTGAAAATAGGAGTAATCCAACCGAGCACAAGCAGGCACAGAACCATGGCCATAATGGTAAATTCGGGTACAACAATAGACCCGATTACGAAGAAAGAAGTCAAAGGGAAGGAGCGTATGGTCTTTAATTACCGAATCCTCAATGACAACACACACAAAGACCAATACAGTCTACCAGGCATTAACACCATCTTAAAGAAGATTGGCAACAACAAGATATTCTCGAAATTCGACCTAAAAAGCGGATTTCATCAAGTTGCCATGGATCCAGAGTCAATACCCTGGACGACATTTGTAGTACCTAGAGTACTCTATGAATGGCTAGTCATGCCATTTGGTCTCAAAAACGCACCAGCAATTTTCCAAAGAAAAATGGACAACTGCTTCAGAGGTACTGAAGACTTCATAGCAGTCTACATTGACGATATCCTCATTTTCTCCGAAGCCGAAGAAAAACATGCCAAACACTTGGAGGAGATGCTAGCGATATGTGAAAAATGGGGTTTGGTGCTATCTCCAACTAAGATGAAAATCGCGGTAAAGGAGATTGAATTTCTTG
The DNA here is from genome assembly GCA_964058865.1 of Eleocharis quinqueflora. Taxonomy (NCBI): domain Eukaryota; kingdom Viridiplantae; phylum Streptophyta; class Magnoliopsida; order Poales; family Cyperaceae; genus Eleocharis; species Eleocharis quinqueflora. The sequence goes on along the minus strand of CAXKVX010001969.1, from coordinate 6,310 downwards.
GGGCAATAATCGGTGAGAGTAAGATCAAACTCCAGCCCCATATAATCAAGAAAATAGTTCAGTTTGACAACGAAAAGATGAAGGAGAAAGCCGGGCTTAGATCCTGGCTCGGAATACTGAACTATGCGAGAAGCTACATTCCTAATCTGGAAACTCTCTTTGGGCCATTATATTCCAAAACAAGCCCTCATGGAGACAAGAGGCTAAAACCCTCTGATTATCAGCTCATCAGCAAGATAAAAGAGCTGGTACAAAATCTTCCTGATCTCGAATTACCACCTCCTGGATCCTATATTATTCTTGAAACAGATGGGTGTATGGAAGGATGGGGCGGTGTTTGTAAGTGGAAGAAGAAGAGGAATGATCCCAGGAACACAGAACGGGTTTGCGCTTATGCCAGTGGGAAATTCCCGGTAATAAAATCGACAATAGACGCTGAAATCCATGCATGTATGGAGACGATGAAAGCTCTCAAGATCCACTATCTTGATCAATAAGAAATAACTCTCAGAACAGACTGTCAAGCTATCATCAGCTTCTACAACAAGTCAGCACAGAACAAACCGTCCAGAGTCAGATGGATTAATTTTGTTGATTTTATAACTGTTACAGGAGTACAAGTCAATTTTGAGCATATTGATGGCAAACTAAACGTACTCGCTGATGCACTTTCAAGATTAACTGCTAATATGGTTTATACCAGAAGCAGTGAAATAACTGACGCATGTCTGAAAAATCTTGAAGAAGCAATTGGGGAAGTAACCCAGGCACCAAACAAGAAAGTTTTCATAAACTTGTGCCAGCTAATAGAAAAGATTTCTTTTCTATTAGAAAGAAATTAAATGTTTTGATTGCGGAAGTGGTGGACCGCAGAAACAAATCATCACATTTATCTAATAAGTATGTTATCTTATTTTTAGTTTTTACAGGAAAATGTAAGGACTCAGGAGAATCATAACAAGCAGTGAACCACGAAGGGTCAGGAAAACATTTAACAAGGCAGAAGCTTGGGAAGCATTGTGTGGGCAGAATGCTTCATTAGCCCGATACTCTCATACAACAGAAGACACCTTTGTATGTTATCCAAGAAGCATTGAAGAAGAAAACGCTATGACTAGCAGATTATCCGATCTGTACAAAGAACAAGCCTGTAAAGCTTGCATACAAGTAGAAATACTTATTGCCATGAAGTATCTCCAGAAAACAAGGCTTGAGTCAATAGCAACAAAAGACAATTGGGCAAGTGACATGTTAGGAAGGGTGGATGCTGGCATACAGGCACTCATCCAATGCCACGACACACTGATAGAAAGCTACAGAGAAACCCACTTCTAAAGGCTGCTTTATTAAAGTTCTTATTTTTCTTTTAGATGACTCCTTAGTGTGTTGGAGCATCTTCTTTATTTGGTTTACTTTACAGATGTCTCCTTAGTGTGCTGGAGCATCTACTTTATTCTGAGTGGTTTTGCTTTTTCTTTATTTAAAGATGTCGTCTAGTGTGCCGACGCATCTTTTTATTATGAGTGGAAGACAAGAGTTAGTTGATACCTCTTTATTCGCATGACGATGGGGTCCAATGCGCACCCGATGCAATAATAGAGATCCTATCTCAAGTCTATATAATGTAACCTCATATGAAGTTGCAAGGACATCAGAAATCATCTGAAAGCTTACTTCTTCCAGTTAAATAAAATCAAGTTTCCAGCTTATAAATTTCTCCAAGTCTCAAGTTTCCAGTACACAACTTGTCCGAGAGCTTGAGCCGATCTAAATTTCGCACGATTCCCCGTTGGTATCAGAGCGAGTTTATTTGATCTGGTTAGTATCAATAATGGCTTTCTAATTCTTTCATTCTTTCTAAGTAAGCAGTAAAGGAAAGGTTATGTATTAGTTATTTGTTAAAGGCCAAAGATATGAAGTCTTGAAGAACCACCTGAACCGGAAAACTTAAAATTTGGGAGACGTGTACTTAGTATAGGCGATAAAGAGGGAATAGTACCCAAGAAGGGGGAATAGTACCATTACGTTCGTAATATTAAGAAGGCACCCAAATAGAAAGCAACACGATTTAGGATCAAGTGTGACAAAAGTTTAAGTGGAATGCTGACTCATCGGTACTGTTAGGGGAAAAGCAAGGAGCGTTATAGTAGCGTCCTTCTGACAAATTTACAGTTGAGTGCTAGGTGGATCTTTTTTTTTCTTTCTGAAACAAGGTTGATCTATCGTTTCCATCATGGTACAACAATGAATGCAATGGGTCTCTTTATACATGTTTCGAGTCATCTTGTAACATTATTTCCATTTTTGTATGCTTCAATTTTGCTTCAAAATTTATATCATTCATCAAGAAACAACTAATGATCTAAATTCGAAGATTTAAAAAATACCCATGGTATGAATTTTGAGATAAAGTGAAGACGCACGAAAAATAGAGGCATTTGATCTCTTCTCATGTTCTAATTATTTGACTTGGTCTAGGGCAAAATGTGCTTCCTACGAAAATTAAATGAGAATTTAAAATTGTTTTCTCAAATCGGTCTGAAAATTTAACTTGAGCACAAACAAGTTTTCTTCACTGTTTTCAAAATTGTTACAACTCATTGAAATAAAATAAAGAGAAATGTTTATCATTTTAATGTCCTCTTACAATAAAAGAGTTCAAAGTGCCTCATGAAAGGTAGCGTTTTTTGTCTACCATCTCTGCACTTTCATAATTAAGAAAAGAAAAATATGGTAACAAAATGCTTAAAAATATGTACTCGTTTAGCTTTTTTTTCTCAGGATTCTTTTTTTTTTTAATTAATACATGGATTCCAGGAGAATTTAAAATTAAATAAAAAATCAGGGTAAAACAATTAATATTATGAGTTCAGCAAATGTTTGTGAGTTTTGCTTTGTTTACAACTTTACATACATTTGTGCATAGAAGAAATGTAGAATTAATTAATTTCATTTTCTTTTGTGAAAATCCTTTCTGGTAGTATGAACTATGAAGTAGGTAAAGTATTAATTAAATAGTATACCGATTTCAAGCAAAAGAGTTGATTATATCTTATATCTTAACATGACCTAATTATAAGGCATATATAAACCCTTAATTTCGATTAAGACATGACATGCACAGTACTAACAGAAGTACAATTTATTGGTATATTAAATTCACCACCAACCAACTGTGAGTCCCTCCATTTGGAACTAAATGCTAGGTTACCATATTAAATTTGGAACCAAATCCGCTGTTTGTATAATTTTTTTTTTGTTCTCTGCTTGTTTCGATTTGGATCGTTCGAAACTCAACTAACGGTCAAAACATCTGTCTCCTGAATCAAATCACAACCGTTTGTAACGATCAATTGATTCGTGACGGTCGAATCGTGACAAACATAATACTGTTTGGCTTAAATACAAGCAGCAGATTCGGATCCACGAAATTTATGGCATCCACTGCCTCTCATAATAAATGTAATAAATCGTGTAGTAAATTATGGTCGGTAAAGGTAGTAATTATGACGATTGACAAGCTAGGCTGGATATAAAATATCTCAGTACTATAAATAGTGTCTCTCAGATTCAAACATATATTTTGAACATTTTGTTAGATTATGGTATATTCAAATTCTTTTGTGACATTTTTATTAATTATATTTAAAATATCTCATTTTTATTAATTCATACAATTTGAGATCATTTCAACAACTCACGATTAGGTTCGTATATACTTTATAAAGCATCAAGTCGTACATATTTGAGACTCGTGTCTCGAAATACAAAGAAAAAGTGATCGATTTAGACAGTTGAAAATCCTTCGTATTAAAATAATATGGTATCAGCAAGTGTCGGCGACCGAACTCTGTGACTGTGATCAAAGTATATGAAATTGTTGAACATGTCACAGCCTCACAGGTCGTATTAGATACGCACGTTTGCACGCGAATGCGTATCTAATATGAATATTGTGCCTATTTATCCTGTACCTGATACAGGCATGGTGTCCATGCATATCTGATATGGGTACCATGCATGTCTAAATTTAATTTCAGATGTTTAGTTTGCTGCTTTGTAGCTTTAAATATTCGTAGATTCTGACCAATTTAGTGTAAGATAAATTTATTTAGGACCGTTCTATAATTAATTGGCAAACTTGATTTGAAATAACCCAAAAATAACCCAAAAACATGCATCAGGTGCAACACATGCAAAAGCTTGGCTGGTATGTTTCATTTCAGAAATGGTTTGAAGCTTTTTTTGAGTCATAGTTAATTTGTTACGAGACTTTATGTAATATTTCTAAGTTATCCATCTACAATTAAAGTTAATCATTATAAATAATTTTACATGTTTTGATCCATACTCTCATTTGAAATTAACACATTCCATGTCTATTAACAATGTAGCGTACGTTACTACTTACTAATTAAGACATTATCTGTGACAATATGAATTATATAATTATAAAATAAATAGTTTAACCTATTAATTATAATTTAGACGTTTTTAAATTTCAACAATATAATCATACGGTTATGTCTATTAAATATACCTACATATATATAACTTAAAATTTTAAAAATAATACGTGAATATCTATATGATATAATACTAACAGTCCAACGGTACAAAAATTTGAATTAGTATGCATTAGTGCATGAGTGTTACAACTTGCCACCATCATACAAAATTCGTTTTAAGGCACATTTGTGTCATATCTTTATTTGTTGGCTCTCGAATGGTTTAGTGTCGAGATTTTTATTTGCAACATCTAGAATGCTTCAATTTGATTGTGCCATGTTTATTTTTATCTGAATGCAAATTATAGATTAGTTGTATTTTTTTTTTCAAAATCATTTTATATCCTATAAATACTCTTTATTTTGTATGTAATATGATGTTTCAATTCTCTGGTACATAAATCATCACATTTGAAACTTCAATCCAACTATGTTTTCGTGTTAATTACTTAAATTGAGTTTTGTTATTAAGTCAATATATAATTCATAATGTTACTTACATTAAAATTTGTCATTAAAATTGTAAAATCCCGAGGCGAATCAATGAGAGCGCGATAATTATTACGAATATTTTCTTTGTGATATGAATGAACATGAAAATCAATTCGATTGAACAGATAAGAATTAATTTTCTCTATCTTGATGTCTATGTTCGCCATTGCATAAATCCAAAGAAAAATTGTGCTTTGCAATTTTCAATATGATTTAAAATCTTACAAAAAGTTAGTATCTTAATAAAACAAATATTGTTTTAATATTTTAGTTTCCACAAATGTCTCAAATTAATTTCATTTAGAACTCTAAAGATGAACATGAAATTAAAGAGTATGTAGTCTACTCTTATAGGAGCCTTGATGTCACACTTTAAGTGCACATAATTAATAAAATACCAAAATTGATTTTGATGTCATACAAACAATAAAAAACATGTGTTCTTTGTAGAGGTATCTTCCATTATATGTGAAGTACTCATCTGAAACTAATGAGAAAGCAATTTCTTATTTATGCAATGTGACCATCACTCGATATTAAACATTTTAATTTTAATTAATGCTATATGTAATCTAAAAAAACATATTTATTAATTGACACCACACAACACTAGTAATTATCATTTCAAGCGCACCTCTAATCAAAATGCACATATGATCAGAAAAGAGAATATTTATACGTTGCATGTCTAGGCCAACATGTCACATGTGGTTCAAACTCAGCCCATATTATTTTCATTAAAAAAAAAAAAATTTGTATAGTAGGATTGAAGGAGATGACAAATACAGGGATCCGAATCCGCTGTAGCACAGTACCGCACTACAACAAATGAATGGTTTGGATTGACCGCTAGCGATGAAAATCAGGAGGCATTTATACTTTGGCACGAATTTTGATGCAATCAGTGAAAATCAGACGGTCCAAGTGCTATGCTACACTGTCCCACGCAACACCAGATCAAGTTCCCAAATAAAGGGATGCATTTCTTCTATAAATATTAAGAATATGTAGATCATCCATGCTCAAAGTGTGACCATATCATATGAAGGTTGATGTATGTTGAGAAAAGGGGTAGACTGAAAAATAGAGTCATAGACATAATACATGCCAATGCTCTAGTTATAGCAAATTTTACATAATTTAATCATCATTTTTTGTAATAAAATTCTCATTTTATTTGTCTATACAATAACTAGATCAATGTGCCCCTATCCCTTAATTAGTTAGTTCTATCACAAATCAATACGGTATCATCCATATACCAATTAATAATTCTAATAGATGTATAGTTGGTAATTAACATCAACTAC
>CAXKVX010001968.1:0-17806 GCA_964058865.1 Eleocharis quinqueflora | reverse complement strand
ACTTCTCGTAGCAGGATAAGATGCTTTGTGGTGTTTTCTTGAATGTTTACCTCCCATAAATGAAGTAATCAGACATGAAGCACTTAGAGTGTTATTCTACGCTTCTTCGTGGTGGTTTGCTAAACATTATCATTAAACATAAGTGTTGTTATTTTTATTTAATATGTTTGAATAATATATGAACTCATATTTATATACAATTTCTTTATTATTCTTGTAAAATAAATGCATTTAGCATATCAAAGCCTATTGTAGCATTTCGATCCAGCAAGGATTAAATAGACCAGTTAGTATTTACTTTAAGTCCATTAGAGTCCAACAATCCATTTTTATTTTACGCTAAGTCTAACACACTGGGCAAATCTATTTATATTTTACTATAAGTTCAGAAAGAGACCAAGAGGCCCAGACGAACCTCACAGGCTCAGACATCGCTTTTAAGGGTCCAATTCCTCACGTAACACCACAACCCAGCACAAATTAGGACAGTACTGCACTAGTGCTGGAAACCCAATGCAGCAGACAAGTTTAGAGGTAAGTGTACCAGAAAGGCTGGTACAGGGTCAAGTACCAGAAGTTCAGACAGTAACACCTACCTATGGTACCAGACACCAGACAGTAATAGATCAACAGAGCAAGTCGAAGCTCAGAAAACCAACAGGTTCCATTAAGCATCGGTTAGGTTCTGGTTCTGCGTCGGGTACAACAACTAATCTTTACCAAAATAATGGACATTTAAATATTTAGAGCTGCATTACTGGTATAAATCTAGGTAAGGTCATTCCAGTATTTACGACAATCGATCACTTACGCAGTGGCAAGAGGCCACTGCCATCCAAAAATATCACATCAACATATCAATCACACGCACGAAAAACAGTCATGAATAGAGAGAAAAATGACAACGAATTTAAGGAACATTTTACCAGAAGTGGTTATTAATGGTTGTAACTGCATCGCATTCAGTACGAGTTTTGAGTCGAGCGCCACCAGTCGGTCTCTAAGTCCTCCTTTATTTACTTGAACGTTTGTTTGTGAAAAATATTCTTGAAGCTAATTCTCAACACATGAGAGCCAAAACTGGCAAACGGAGATAAGGCAGGAAATTAGTACAGCAATAGGAGGAAAGGGGTTTTGTGCGTGTAAAATACAGACAATTTATAGAGGACAGTGAACCCAGAGAGGCAGAGACAACCACACAGGCTCAAATGCTAAGTCTCCTACACGTGTCAATGTCCGATTAGTTAAAGAGGAAACAAAAAAAAAGAAAAGAAAAGGGGATTAAGGGAGAGAGAGGGTGTGCAGAGAGAGGATAGCGATTGGAGAGGTGTAAATTACGAGAGAGAGAGAGAGTAAGGGTGACAGTGGAGAGAGAGTGTGCAGTGAGGAGAGAGAGGGACAGAAAGGAGAGAGGGTAGAGGCAGCGTAGGGAATGAGGAGAGGAAAAAGGTAAGGGAGAGGAGAGAGGGTGCTGAGGTGACATCGTGGCAGTGAGGGGAGAGAGAAGTGGATTGGCGGTACGGGAAAAAGACGCAAGAGAGAGGAAAAGAGAGGAAAGAAGAGAGAGTGATAAGAGGTGCATTTATTACGGAGAGAGAGAGTAAAGGGAGTGGTTTTCTAGGGATAATGAATAATGATGATAACGGATGAGGTGGCAGGGTATTTATGGGGGAAAGAGAGTATAGCCGCGGAATTCTAGGAAAGAGAGAGGAGAGAGACTGCTTCGGAAAAAGAAAGAGGAAAAAGGAGGTGTCGGGATGAGATTGTACGTGGCCTAGTTTTAATATATCTTTGTGTAACAGACTATTCTTACAGCAGTCCCGACTTGTCTTAACCCGTTTCGATCGGTTAAGCAGTATTCGTGGGTAGAGGATCGGGGCGCAGCGAAAATTGAAGGAACCTCTTTAAGTGTGTCAGTTTGCCTCTTTTGTGGCTTTGACCGTGTGATCCTTGGTGTAGCCAATTGCTGCACGAATCGCATAGGACCCGTTGGGTCATACCGAGTGGCAACATGTACAACACTTGTCCCTTTAATTAAAGTTTTGGTGATAATCTGGGGTATGGTACTTGTAGCCAATAATGTGGCTACCTCGTTTGAACTCAGACTGGGTCATGCGACTCGTTACATGATTTCAGGATTTAATTTTGTTTATTAAGATTATGCAAATGGGTTTATTAACAGTTAAAGGTAGCGATAATTAGAATAGCTTCAGTATGCTAATTCTTAGTTTCATGATTTATTTATGCATACAGCTTCGAGCGTTTATATACATGTTTTCTTTCACTTAATCAATACTTTAGAACTACTTACGTATCAGGTTAATCTCTTTTAGTTACCAATTGTTTACTTACTAAATTCTTGACCTTATTAACTTGTATCCTAATTAATATTTGTTTTAATTCATAGGTACATCATGTTACTTTGAATTATTTACTCCTTTAAATATGGAGCTTGGTTAAATAAATATTCATTTTTAGGTGTTTCGAGAATTTTGTAAGTTACAATTTAAGAAGTTTTAAATTTTAGGCATTTCTTTCCAACTAGATTAGAGTTAATATTTTAGTAAATGAAAAATTTTGTGATTAACAAGATAATTATTTACTAATATAATTGTCAAAAATGATGGGTTTTACATCCACCCCCCCTAAGAAAAAGTTTCGTCCTCGAAACGATAAAATCCTAGGGCTGGCCGATTTCACTTGTACGTTTTCGATCTTCGATCTAGGGTCAACCAAATCTCTATAATTAATTAATTGACAAACTATTTCTATCTTGTGAAAACGTCTGTCCTACGGAGCGAAATGATATTTTCGAAGACGATGTCGGTTGTAAGTGAGAATAGTCTTATTAGGATAGATATGCTTAATTCATAACTACCTCTTGAAGAATTAAGTTCAATGATTAGATTAATGATTTGAGGTTTTCTTGTTAACTCCTATAATTGTGATGGTTTAATTAGTTCTGGTCGGTAAATTGGAGGGCATATTTTATCTAGTCTTATCATGTCATCATAGGTCTATTTTCAAATTCTTTAGTATGAAATGATGACGATGCAAATGATGCAATGTCGATGATGATGATGATGATGCGAATAATGTAGATGATGACAATGATGCTCACTACTGTGGTTAAGCCGATGATGACAATATGTCATGGATTAATTTGATTAGTCATGTTAAAATCTGATACTTCATCATACCTCTGTTATCGAGTACGTGCATCGCAAAATTTTAAGTTTAGTCTTTCGAACCCTTTTGCCCTTATTAACAAAATATGTAGTGAAAAATTAAAAACTATCTGAATTTAATTAAGCTCGTTAGATTTTTATAACTAAATAACCTAATACGATTTTTGCACGATGATTTGAGATTATAATTGAGTAGTTATGTCGGATCGACCTTCTCGGAATTAACTCGGAACCCTTGGGGGTCATTAACTCGAACTGGTTGTTATAGAGTTTCATGTTTTTGTCTCACATGCTCGCCTACCGTTTAAAGATGAGGTTAGCAAATTTAACGAATTCATACTGGAGTCGAGGGCGTAATCCTTTCTGAATTCCATATGAACGGTTGCTAGGAATGGGGGGATCAAGTTAAAATTGAATCATTAAGGAACATCGTACAAGTGTGGCAATAACTCCAATTCGGTTAACAAAGGACGTGAAAAGGGTGGAACTATGAAGAAAATTTGAAGATATTTTGCCATACCAACGACCAACAATTGAGGAAATCTTGGTTGCTACATTTCGAAAGTGGAAATAATGAAGCAGTCAAGAGCGAACACAATTTGGGGTCTTTAATGGAATAAGAAAGTAAAATGTAGAACTCAGCCTTATTCAAAAAAATAAGAAGGGAGCTAGTTATTTGAATTTCGAATGAAGGCAATTCGAAGCGAAAGAGGCTGATTTAAGTTAAGCATTATGATGGAGAAGGGATGGAATATGATTGAAAGTGAAAGGTGCCCGCAAAACGGGGCGAGGACATAAATCTCGATAGGTCCTGATTATCAAATATGAAAAATTCATGTAGGAAATGATATCGAAGTAGTCGTCTATTTTTAAGAGTTTTACTTGTTCTGGTGCTCGAGCGAACTTAATCAAACTATTGTTTATAGTCTTTTAGGTGTTCATTTAGCTACGTATTAGTCTAAACCAGTACTATTTTCATTTAAGGAGTGTATCCTAAAGGAGATTCGATAATAAGAATTGGCTTTGTCGTATAGCCAGATGAAGGCGATCTTAATTACTGACAGTTTGGGTTTGGCGCGACTTCCTTTAAAAGGGCAGTTAGCTTTTGACGTTTGTTCGGTGTTGTTTCAAAGAGGGGTCAAGTGTCGAGGCGACATTATGCGACTCGAGTTTTCACCGTACCTTATGCGTCATGTGTCGTTCGGTGCCAAGCGTCATGCAGCGTTATGCAGCGTCTTGCGGCGACTACATGCGGCAGCATCCACGCATTGTCGGCTTATTGACTTTGAGCTTTCGTTAACTTTGGCTCCCTTGACGAGCTCCTTCAAACTTGATCTCGTTGGATAGAGGTGATGACGCTCTATCTAGCGAGCCTTTGCGTTAATTACGCGTCTTAACGATTTTTATTCCGGGGTGGGCACGAATATGGTTGCCTGATACAAGGCCTCAGGTACTTAGCCAACTTTTCAGAGGTTAAGTAGCAAACTTGTCAATTTGACAACTTTGGGTTTGAATGTTTCGACATGCTTTTGGCGGATTCTTACGAACTTGGTATCGTTAAATAGAGGTGGTTACGCTTGTTCTAACGATTTATTGCGTCAGTTGTGCGTCGCAGCGGTTTATCCTGGAGATGCACACGAATTCAGCTAGTTAGTACATAGCCTTGAGTCGCTTACAATGAACTCCCCTAGGCGCTTACTTCGGGGGCTGTTTGGATGTAATCGGGTCACACGATTGTATTTGAGGGAAGTCATCATTTGAGACATTACGTCACCCTCAATGCAGGAAACCCTTATCCGCTGTTTACTTCGATTTCGTTTGTTCGTTGTTCATGCTTCAAATTTTGAGAAAACACTCAAAGTGTGCAATCTGTGTTGAGTTGGACGTTTTCGAGTTTTCGCGTGATGAGCAAATCTGTGTTGTTTGGCAGATGGTTCGGAGGGGTGAGGGTAAGAATCGAGTCGAGGATTGAGAGCGATCGGGTCGTAAAACAATAATTCAAGTTCGAGAAAATAATAGAGGGAAACTGAAACAAAACATAAAAGTTGACCTAATAATTATTGTATTAGAATATTACTTAATATACTCTATTGTTTATACTAATATTTATTCACTTCCTTATTAGGATTTGGAATCGTAGAGGTCTTGGCATCGTTGAAGCGTTGTGCTATGATTTATTCGTTTAAATTCTATATGTATCCTTGAGTCTGATGTAAACTCCTTTTCGTCGGCCTCGGCATTGAGTCATGCGACAAGAAGTTGAGAATCTGCAGCCTGGTGTTGATAAAACGAACAAATGCCGTCGCTGAGCCGACATCTTTCACACCAAATCTGACGGTCCTCATGTTTTTGCAAGAATTGTGTCGTAACAAATGTACGTCTCGCGCTGACATGAGAAACCGCCGAGTGCTACTGAACTCGTACTCGAACGTCATTACCAGGCTCGATCACAACTTACCAAATGGTCTAGATATCAATTACCAAAGTGTCAAACGAAAGGCATCGCGTTACGAATCACAGTCTACGAAATCCTATAACCTACCCTAACTCAGACCTAAGCGGATGACATGTATTGCTATGTGTGCTATACTGACTTCAGCCTTGAACACAAGTGACCACTTTAATACATGACTGACATCGTGTCTTAGCACGACTAAACAGTCACGCTCTGATACCACCGAAGGATGTCACACCCCATAAATAATGACTAGCTTAGGGGTGTAAATCCCGCCACGTGTACTTGATTTCAAGTACACGAAAGGCTTAATTGGCCACTCAGAAACACATATAAGATTTATTTATTATACTTAATTTGAAGGAAAAGCACACATTTCACACAGTACATAATCATCCAACAAATACATATATATAATCCAGCGTCTGGATACAAGATTTTCAGCGGAAGCAAAACAAAAGTAAAATACATACTGAAGAGGGCGATCCCATCAAAGGATGTGGGACCGACCCTAGCTAACCTACTACACACTAATCCTAACAAAAAGGAATAAAAGAAAACAAATGAAGTGATCCTCAAAACGGAAGACGCTGGGGACTCCATCCTAGCGCTCTCCTCTGGACAGCAAAAGAACTTCTGCTCCTTACCTGGACCCCACAACCAACCGTGGAACGTGAGTAAATTATAAAAATTTACTCAGTGTGGATTAAGGTCCAGCCTTTGGGATTATATCCGATTCAAAGTTGGACCATTCACATTTACTGAGTTTAACTTAACATTTAAATTACTACACCTAAATGTGCATTAGTTAACCATTTCACATTTTTAACATTGAGTCTATCCAAGAGACGATACGAGAAAGAAACCCAAAAGTAATATGAGGAATAATAGTATATATAGATAGTAAGGTGAATAACATCAAGGCTCCCAGACAAAGAAAAGATTTGTCAAATTAGAAAACCCCGGGTGTAGAACTTCAGGATTCGCCCCCTCAGACGGGTCGTAACCACAAGCCTAAGGGTATTGTTAGGCGGGTCCCAGATCAACCACAGGCCCAACGTAATCGTTGGACGGGTCTCAAATCAACCACGGCCTAACTAAAATCTGAGTTTCCAGAACGAAACGCCCTGGTAAATGCATGAGCGGCTATAAAAGCACACACTCGATCAAAAAGCGAACCGAGAAGCCTACCCTCACAAAAGATAAGAAAATAAATTAAACTCTCGGTCTCAGCCGTCATACGAAAATAAGGAACCGACTACCCGTTTGAGTAACAATAATAAAGGGAACTCTCTGTACCAACCAGGGGCCAAAAGGGAGCCCCAGACTTCCTCTGTACCAACCAGGGGCCAAAGGAGGAAGTCCTTCGAATATTAGGAGATCCCGAAACATCGGCTAATAGAAATATAAAGAACGGAATAGCTCCAATACGTCACATATGACACGCATACTCTAAACTGAGAAACCGAACCTTAATCACACAAAGGAAGATATTATAATATTTATATTAGTAAGGATCTTGAAAATCAAATACTCGAACTGGCACTACGAGCCACCAAGTGATGGTCGTCGTTGGTGAGCAGTGATCGAATGTCCTTAGGGACATCCCGAGAAATGGACCCCACGGGCGTTGAGCTTGCGTACGTAATCCATCCTCACGATGCCCCCAGACTACATCCGTCCTAGCTAGACTCACCGGCCCGACTCTCATCACTCCCAACGAGAATATATAAATAATATTTGATACGCATCTACCTATAGCTCTATAAGTAGTCTAACAGCCTATACGATCCATATAACAGATCTCACGTGCAATATGAATGCAAGTGACATGCAATGCAGGTTGGTCAAAATAGTTGGTTCAGTTACCAATATGAATTCATGACAGTTCAAGATCTACGGGCCTGATTATAAATTGTTGGTAATTTGGTACTGCAGTTCAATTTAGGTAAGACTGGTAGGTCCTAAAGAAGAGAGAAAGGAATATAATCCCCAGGAATCCACACCTGGAATGAAGCGTGAGCTACTCTAACGGAGGGTCCGCTGCGTCCATGCTGACCTCAGCGTCGTATGCAGCTGCGTCAGTCTCGTCCCCTGTGTGTGGGTCCGAGTCGACTAGATCTCCTATTTATTTCGAGTTTGTTTAATTAGTCGAGGGACTTGTGAAATTAAGTGAAATCAAATGACAAGGTAACGGCGTTTGAGACGTCCTTGATGTTCCTAAGTTATTTTATTTAATATTTTTACTAAATCAAGTCTTGTGTGCAGTGTCCATGCTGCACAGTGAGCGTGTGTTCAACTCATATATCTCTTTCTTCGTATTTAATTTATATGTTATTTTATAATGTTTTACTATTTCCATTATTAAATGTGACGTCAGAACGGTAAGATACAAAATGTAAATAACAAATCACGAGAAATTGATCAATATATAATGTTACTTATATAGTTATACTTAGTCCAATATGATTGGTGGTGATTTGAGTGTACTTTATTAAATATATGTATATATATATAAGTTCATATATAAGTATATATACATATATATATGTATAAACATTTAATCATATATATACTTATATACATACTCAAATATATGTAATTTATTATTTGGTTATTTTGTATATATATATGTGTATATATAATTATATATCTATATATATATATATATGTTACACTTAGTAACACTTATAATTATTTAATTATATTGTTTAGTATTATATCAAGTTTAGTTACTTAATTTATTCGTTACGCATTATTAATAAATCAAGTGTCATGATGTCAAATACGATGCCGTACCAAGCTACTATCCTACTATGTAACTGAGTCGTATATTATACGTTATATTGTTTATTGTGATAAATATAGTATAGAAAATATATAGAAACACAAGTTTGTTGTTTTTAGTTTATGTTTGGTTTGTGTTAATCCTGTGTTTTAATTGACAATTTAATTATGATCAATATTATTATCAATATTATCAATATACTCCTGACTTTTAGTGGTTTGCTAAACATTATCATTAAACATAAGTGTTGTTATTTTTATTTAATATGTTTGAATAATATATGAACTCATATTTATATACAATTTCTTTATTATTCTTGTAAAATAAATGCATTTAGCATATCAAAGCCTATTGTAGCATTTCGATCCAGCAAGGATTAAATAGACCAGTTAGTATTTACTTCAAGTCCATTAGAGTCCAACAATCCATTTTTATTTTACGCTAAGTCTAACACACTGGGCAAATCTATTTATATTTTACTATAAGTTCAGAAAGAGACCAAGAGGCCCAGACGAACCTCACAGGCTCAGACATCGCTTTTAAGGGTCCAATTCCTCACGTAACACCACAACCCAGCACAAATTAGGACAGTACTGCACTAGTGCTGGAAACCCAATGCAGCAGACAAGTTTAGAGGTAAGTGTACCAGAAAGGCTGGTACAGGGTCAAGTACCAGAAGTTCAGACAGTAACACCTACCTATGGTACCAGACACCAGACAGTAATAGATCAACAGAGCAAGTCGAAGCTCAGAAAACCAACAGGTTCCATTAAGCATCGGTTAGGTTCTGGTTCTGCGTCGGGTACAACAACTAATCTTTACCAAAATAATGGACATTTAAATATTTAGAGCTGCATTACTGGTATAAATCTAGGTAAGGTCATTCCAGTATTTACGACAATCGATCACTTACGCAGTGGCAAGAGGCCACTGCCATCCAAAAATATCACATCAACATATCAATCACACGCACGAAAAACAGTCATGAATAGAGAGAAAAATGACAACGAATTTAAGGAACATTTTACCAGAAGTGGTTATTAATGGTTGTAACTGCATCGCATTCAGTACGAGTTTTGAGTCGAGCGCCACCAGTCGGTCTCTAAGTCCTCCTTTATTTACTTGAACGTTTGTTTGTGAAAAATATTCTTGAAGCTAATTCTCAACACATGAGAGCCAAAACTGGCAAACGGAGATAAGGCAGGAAATTAGTACAACAATAGGAGGAAAGGGGTTTTGTGCGTGTAAAATACAGACAATTTATAGAGGACAGTGAACCCAGAGAGGCAGAGACAACCACACAGGCTCAAATGCTAAGTCTCCTACACGTGTCAATGTCCGATTAGTTAAAGAGGAAACAAAAAAAAAAGAAAAGAAAAGGGGATTAAGGGAGAGAGAGGGTGTGCAGAGAGAGGATAGCGATTGGAGAGGTGTAAATTACGAGAGAGAGAGAGAGTAAGGGTGACAGTGGAGAGAGAGTGTGCAGTGAGGAGAGAGAGGGACAGAAAGGAGAGAGGGTAGAGGCAGCGTAGGGAATGAGGAGAGGAAAAAGGTAAGGGAGAGGAGAGAGGGTGCTGAGGTGACATTGTGGCAGTGAGGGGAGAGAGAAGTGGATTGGCGGTACGGGAAAAAGACGCAAGAGAGAGGAAAAGAGAGGAAAGAAGAGAGAGTGATAAGAGGTGCATTTATTACGGAGAGAGAGAGTAAAGGGAGTGGTTTTCTAGGGATAATGAATAATGATGATAACGGATGAGGTGGCAGGGTATTTATGGGGGAAAGAGAGTATAGCCGCGGAATTCTAGGAAAGAGAGAGGAGAGAGACTGCTTCGGAAAAAGAAAGAGGAAAAAGGAGGTGTCGGGATGAGATTGTACGTGGCCTAGTTTTAATATATCTTTGTGTAACAGACTATTCTTACAGCAGTCCCGACTTGTCTTAACCCGTTTCGATCGGTTAAGCAGTATTCGTGGGTAGAGGATCGGGGCGCAGCGAAAATTGAAGGAACCTCTTTAAGTGTGTCAGTTTGCCTCTTTTGTGGCTTTGACCGTGTGATCCTTGGTGTAGCCAATTGCTGCACGAATCGCATAGGACCCGTTGGGTCATACCGAGTGGCAACATGTACAACACTTGTCCCTTTAATTAAAGTTTTGGTGATAATCTGGGGTATGGTACTTGTAGCCAATAATGTGGCTACCTCGTTTGAACTCAGACTGGGTCATGCGACTCGTTACATGATTTCAGGATTTAATTTTGTTTATTAAGATTATGCAAATGGGTTTATTAACAGTTAAAGGTAGCGATAATTAGAATAGCTTCAGTATGTTAATTCTTAGTTTCATGATTTATTTATGCATACAGCTTCAAGCGTTTATATACATGTTTTCTTTCACTTAATCAATACTTTAGAACTACTTACGTATCAGTTTAATCTCTTTTAGTTACCAATTGTTTACTTACTAAATTCTTGACCTTATTAACTTGTATCCTAATTAATATTTGTTTTAATTCATAGGTACATCATGTTACTTTGAATTATTTACTCCTTTAAATATGGAGCTTGGTTAAATAAATATTCATTTTTAGGTGTTTCGAGAATTTTGTAAGTTACAATTTAAGAAGTTTTAAATTTTAGGCATTTCTTTCCAACTAGATTAGAGTTAATATTTTAGTAAATGAAAATTTTTGTGATTAACAAGATAATTATTTACTAATATAATTGTCAAAAATGATGGGTTTTACACCTAGACATAAAGATTTGGATGTTATTGAAACATGCAAATCATACAGATAATCGAGATCTAAGATTAAATGATGACATGCATAGAACTAGCAATATATATACAAAGAGATTTGAATTTTATCACAAGAAATTTAGAAACAAGAGTAGAGGTATTTACCAAGAACGATGTATGAATAACTTGAAGCCAATCGAGACGAATTCGATTGCATGCACTAAGCCCAAATCAGTCGTCCGGGTCGAATCAATCATGCATGCACCAAGAAGGCGGTTTCGAGGTCTACTGAACTACATGATAGAATTTTCTTAAGGCATACAATGATCGATTATCAATTTTACAACGAAAATTTGAAAAGGATTAAACACATACCAGAACCCGAAGAAAACTTGAAGCAACCATAGTACACTAGAGTTGCATGCAACAAGGGACTTGAGGTGGACAAGAGTCAAAATCACTGAAATCTGAATCATAGTGATTAGGATATTAGTTAAACCTGCTTACTATTGAAAATACTAACAACTTCAAGTCCCAAATGACTCATGTAAGATTTTAAGAGATGAGATAGGGACTTACCTTACATTCAAGAGATTCGAAGCGAATCGGAGAAAGCAGAACTATGAGTAGTTGCATGCATCCCAATCGAAGTTGGAAGGTGATGTTAATTTGTTTCGAAGCCAAGGAATGGATCAAAGGTAAAGGAAAGGCATGAGGGTTTGAGAACCCGGGAGAGAGAAAAGGGGAGTGGGAAATGAGGAGAGGAAGAGGCAGCATAGAGATGTGGAGGTGCAGCCTTGGGACGAGTTCGTCGAGGCGCCGCTGCGTCGAACGGGGCACCGTTGGTCGGAGCAGAGAAAGGAAGGGATGGTATGAGGGAGAGGAAGGAGGAGACGGCTAGAAGGTGGGAGATGTGTGCGATAGGAAGGAGGCGGCAACAGTTGGACCGGCGGCACCGGCAAACGGCCAGACGAAGGTGACGAGGATGTTGCCCTCTCCTCTCTTCTGCCTTGGTGCGAACGGGAGAGTGAGGAAAGAAATGGCCAAAAGGGGGAGGGTTCCCTGGCGATACACACATTCACATTTTTTTATTTTTTTATTTTTTTGGTTTTTGGGCGGAGGACCCAATGTATATTATTTAATTTTAATTTTTTTTATGGCGGAGGCCTCAAGGCTTCAGATTTTTTTTTTTTTTGAGAAAAGTCAGTGATCAAGTGTAAAAATTTCGGTGTGCTCATTTGTGTCACATTATTTTAAATTGGTTTTTAATTAAATGAATTGTTGTATAAAATGTCACATGAAATTAATCGTCGATTACATTCATAATTTGTTCTTTTCAAATGTTTAAATTAAATTATGACCATATTATTCATATAAAATTTTAAATGTTTTTCTTTGTTAATGGAATTAATTTATTTGTGTAATTGAAATTTTAAATTTACATTTTCTTCTTCTTCTTCTAAATTTTACGTGCTTTTCTTAGGTGAAATTATGGTTAATATTTTATTTAACGATAAATTTTATGATAAACACGACAATTATTTATTAAAATAATTGTTACATATGGTGGGTTTTACATCCACCCCTAAGAAGAAGTTTCGTCCTCGAAACGTTAAAACTTAGGGGTGCACAGGTTTAAGTTTATGTTTACGATGTTCGCCCTGGATTTGCTCCAATATTTGTTAATGAGTTAATTATTGAACACTTTGTGTCAATGACGAGACGTCTTTCTTTCAGAGCGAAAGAACATGTTCAAATTCAGTGTCAGATAGGTTTGTTAGGATAAGCACGTTTAGTTTGTCTTCTGAAGAAATTAGGTTAATCCATTTGATTTTGAGGTCTTTTTGTCTCTGTTGTTTGGTTGGTCCTACTCGTTAATTTAAGGGGCAAATTTTATATTTTCTTATCATGTCATCTCGGGTCTTTCTCAAATTCCTTTGGTATGAAATGACGATGATGCAAATGATGCCATGTTGATGATGATGATGATGATGGTGATGATCCAGATGCAGATGATGCAGATGATGACGACGATGATGCAATTGATGATGATCATGAAGGAGGCGATGATGACATGATGTTTTAGAATTAGTTTGATTTGTCAGTTTAAAAATATAATAATTTATAACACCTCTGTTATTAGGTGCGTGCATCGCACAAGTTTAAATTTAGTTATTTGGGTCTTTTGTCCTTATTTTTCAAATGTTTAATGTTGAAGGTAAACAGCCTGATTTAATTAAGCCTCTTAGGTCTTTAACTAGATATCTTAATGTGATTTCGTATGATGATTTGAAATCATAGCTTGAGTAGTTACGTCGGATCGACATAATGTCGAATGGTGTTTAGAAGTCTAGGTAAGATCATTAGTTCGAATGTGATGTTATCGAGATTTTATGTCGTATTTACACGTCTAACTACGACTTTAAAGGTAAGGCCCGTTAATTGAGCGTCTTATTAATAGTGAAGCGTGCGTAGTACTTTAGATATTAATTAAACTACGCATTAATTTAAACTAATACTATTTTCATTTAAGGTGCGTTTCCTAAAGGAGATTCAATTGTAAGGAGTGGCTTCGTCGCATAGCAGATGAAGGCGGTCTTATTACTGCCAGTTTGGGTTTGGCGCGACTCTCCTTAAATGGGCGATCAGCCTCTGACGTTTGTTCGAGGTCGTTTCAAAGAGAGGTCACGTGTCGAGGCGACATTATGCGACTCGAGTTTTCCCTGTACCTTAAGCGTCATGTGTCGTTCGGTGCCAAGCGTCAAGTAGCGTCATGCAACGTCATGCGGCGGCGTCATGCGATGGCGTCAGCGTCATGTGCGTTGTTAGCCACTGACTTTGAGCTTTCGTTTCCTTCGGCGCGCCCTTGGCGAACTCCATCAAACTCAACCTCGTTGGAGAGAGGTGATGACGCTCTATCTAACAAGCATTTGCGTTAACTACGCATCTTGGAGTAGGCACGAATATGGTTGCTTGATACAAGGCCTCAGGTACTTAGCCAACTTTTTAGAGGCTAAGTAGCAAACTTGTCAGTTTGCCAACTTTGGGTTTGAATGTTTCGGCATGCCTTTGGCGGATTCTTTCGAACTTGGTATCGTTAAATAGAGGTGGTTACTATTGTTCTAACGATCTCTTGCGCTAGTTGTGCGTCGTAGTGGTTTATCCTGGAGATGCACACGAATTCAGCTAGTTGGTACATAGCCTTGAGGCGCTTACGTTGAACTCACCTAGGTGCTTACTTCTGGGGCTGTTTCGATGAAATCGGGTCACACGATTATATCGAGGGAAGTCATCATTTGAGACATTACATTACCCTCAATGCAAAAACCCTTTATTCGCTGTTTAATTTGATTTTGTTTGGTCGTTATTCATGCTTCAATTTGGAGATAACACTCAAGGTGTGCAAGCCTTATGTCAGCAGGGTTTTCGAGTTAGACGTTTTCATGTGTCCGCGTGATGAGCAATTCGTGTCGTTTGGCGAATTGCTAGTACATATTACGTACTTCGTTACGACACTATATTTTGTCCTAACTCGTTGTGGTTTGTTTTTGCAAGGGGGCTCGAAGTTTAAAGAAAACCCACATTAATAGGTGTACAGGCGTGGTGCAGAATTTGAGGGCGAGATCGGCTAGAACAGTCATGATCAACATATCGTGTTATGAAACAAAACAGGGGAAATTTAAGGTAGAACAAAATACAAGTTAACTTTGTAATTTTTTTCGTAATATATAATTACTTGCTCTACCCTATTGTTTGTACTATTATTTAATCACTTCCTTATTAGGATTTTGGTATCGTAGAGGTCTTGGCAATATGTTGAATCGGTTTCCTACGATTTAGTTCGTTTAAATCCTAAACCTACCCTCACTCAGACCTAAGCGGGTGACATGTATTATTATGTGTGCTCATACTGACTTCAGCCTTGGAAGTAGGTGGCCACATTAGTACATGAATGATATTGTGTCTTAGTACGATTTATCAATCATGCTCTGATACCATCGAAGGATGTCACACCCCAGAAATATAGAGTAGCTTAGGGGTGTTAATCCCGCCACGTGTACTTGTTTACAAGTACACGAAATGCTTAATTTATTATTTTAGAAACAAGGTGTTCTTAACAGATTTTATATAAATAGAGGAACAGCACACATAGTGAACACAATACATGAACATCCAACAACCAAATATACATATATATAACAGTGCCATTTACAAAATTTACAGCGAAAGCTAGAGAAACGTAAAATACATACAAAGAGTTCAGTCTCATCAAAGGATGTGAGATCGATCCTCGCTAACCTACTACAAACTACTCCTTATCAAACGAAATATAAGAAACAAAACAGACTGAAGATCTACAAAATGGAAGGCACCGGGACTCCATCCTAGCGCTCTCCTCTTGGACTTCAAAATAGCTCCTGCTCCTTACCTGGACCCCACAACCAACCGTGGAACATGAGATATAAAATCTCAGTGTGGATTAAGGTCCAGCCTTTGGGTTTATATCCGATTCTAAGTTGGACCGATCACACTTATTGAGCATAATTTCGACTAAACTATAATTAACTAAGCGATATCTTGTTTAACCATTTATTCAAGTAAATCAGACTATCCAAACAAACGATGCGAGAAATAAAACCCAAAAGATATATGAGGAATAGTATACATATATAATAATAAGGAATATGATCAATCTCCCAAACAAAGGAATTAATTGTCAAATTTAAACCCCGGGTGTAGGACATCAGGATTCGCCCCCTTAGACGGGTCTCGTATTCGAGCCGCCAGGTCTAACTAAATTCTGAGTTTCCAGAACGAAACGCCCTGGTAAAGCAGAGCGGCTACAAAAAGCACACCCATTAATGCAATACTCAGATCAGAAACACTTCTCGTAGCAGGATATGATGATTTGTGGTGTTTTCATGAATGTTTGCCACCCATAAATGAAGTACTCACAATAAGCACTTGGAGTGATATTCTATGTTCTTCGTGGGGGTTTCAAGAAAGGTTATCACGCTTAAATGAAGTACTCGAAAAAGAAACACTTCTCATAGTAGGATATGATGTTTTGTGGTGTTTTTTTGAATGTTTACCACCCATTAATGGAGTACTCATATCAGAAATACTTCTCGTAGCAGGATATGATGCTTTGTGGTGTTTTCTTGAATGTTTACCACCCATTAAGGAAGTACTGAGATCAGAAATACTTCTCGTAATAAGATTGGATGCTTTGTGGTGTTTTCTTGAATGTTTACGTCCCATAAATGAAGTAATCAGATATGAAGCACTTAGATTGTTATTTTATGCTTCTTTGTGGTGGTTTTCTGAATGGTTTGGAGTTTTCTTGAATGTTACCACCCATAAATGATGTACTCTGATCAGAAACACTTCTCGTAGAATGGCAAGATACTTTGTGGTGTTTTCTTGATTGTTTAACACTCATAAATTAAGAATTCAGACATGAAACACTTATATTGGTATTATAGGTATCTTCGTAGTGGTTTCAAGAAAGGTTACCACACTTAAATTGAGTACTCGAAGAACAAACACATCTTGTAGTAGACTATGATGCTTTGTAGTGTTTTCTGGAATGTTTACCATCCATTATTGAAGTACTTAGATCAGAAACACTTCTCGTAGCAGGATATGATGCTTTGTGGTGTTTTCATGAATGTTTGCCACCCATAAATGAAATACTCAGACATTAAGCATTTGGAGTGATATTCTATGCTCTTCGTGGGGGTTTGAAGAAAGGTTATCACGCTTAAATGAAGTACTCGAAGAAGAAACACTTCTCATAGTAGGCTATTATGCTATGTGGTGTTTTCTTGAATGTTTACCACCCATTAATGAAGTACTCATATCAGAAACATTTCTCGTAGCAGGATAGGATGCTTTGTGGTGTTTTCTTGAATGTTTACCACCCATTAATGACGTTCTCAGATAAGAAACACTTCTCGTAGCATGATAGGATGCTTTGTGGTCTTTGCTTGAATGTTTACCTCCCATAAATGAAGTAATCAGATGTGAAACACTTAGAGTGGTATTTTATGCTTCTTCGCGGTGGTTTCCTGAAAGGTTTGGAGTTTTCTTAAAAGTTTACCACCCATAAATACAGTACTCGGATCTGAAACACTTATCGTAGCATGATAAGATGCTTTATAGTGTTTTCTTAAATGTTTACCACTCACAAAAGAAGAAATCAGACACGAAGCACTTGGAGTGGTATTCTATGCTCATCGTGGGGGTTTCTAGAAATGTTATCACGCTTAAATGAAGTACTTGAAGAAGAAACAATTCTAATAGTAGGTTATGAAGCTTTGTGGTATTTTCTTGAATGTTTACCACCCATTAATGAAGTACTCAGGTCAGAAATACTTCCCGTAGCAGGATATGATGCTTTGTGGAGTTTTATTGAATGTTTACCACCCATAAATGAAGTACTCTGATCAGAAACACTTCTCGTAGAATGGCAAGATACTTTGTGTTGTTTTCTTGATTGTTTAACACTCATAAATTAAGAACTCAGACATGAAACACTTATATTGGTATTATAGGTATCTTCGTAGTGGTTTCAAGAAAGGTTACCACACTTAAATTGAGTACTCGAAGAACAAACACATTTTGTAGTAGACTATGATGCTT
>CAXKVX010001967.1:0-25712 GCA_964058865.1 Eleocharis quinqueflora | reverse complement strand
ACACAAAACCTTGTCCTTTAGAACTCCAAATGGAACCAATGGACCTTGAAATAATTCCATAAGTGTACAGCACCGAAAATCACGGATATCAAGCTGCGGAAACTGTGACGGTGCCACTTATATCTCGATCTGTTTTGCCGATAATGAAAGGAGCGCTAACAATATAATCATTGAGATTCCTCGGTTTGACATGCACACGTAACCCGTTCTTCATGAAGAGGGTGAGTGACATCTTTTGCTGTACCTTATGCCCTGGCACAAGCTCCACCTTATGTCGGAGAAGTATGGCTGATGCGATCGACTTCATTTGGAGGTATGCCAAGTCCTTTCCCAAACATGTCCTAGGTCCTGCATTGAAGGTCACAAACCGGTATGGATCCTTAACCGGCTCAAACTGGTCACCCTCTGCTGAGAGCCACCGCTCCGGCTTGAACTCCAGACAGTCCATTCCCCAAATACTCTCCATCCTCGCAACTGAGTAGATTGAATAGGTAATTGCTGAACCTGCTGGTACGGCTGTGCCATCGGGTAGCACATCATCCTCCACAACATACTTCACGTCCTCTGGCACAGATGGATACAGACGCAATGTCTCAGCAATGGCGGCTTTGAGGTAAACAAGGCGGTCCAGCTCATCAAAATCCAATGGATCCACTGTCCAGTTAGCAGTATCCTCCCCTCGAGTCTCCCTCAATACTGTGGCAATCTCAAGAAGCACTTTTTTTTCGATATCTGCATGCTGCATGAGCATCCAAAAGAACCAACTAAGTGCTACTGACGAGGTGTCCCGGCCAGCGAGCAGAAAGTTTAGGGCAATCCATTGGAGCACATCATCAGGGAATGTGTTCCCACTGGCGTCCTGTTTCTTCATGAACCGGGACAAGAGATCATCCGATGGTCTTTCCTTGCGCTCGGCTATTGCCCCAGTCATGTATTGGTCAACTACCTCTAGGCTTTGTTTGAGGCTTTTCTCACTCCCCATCCCAAAGGTCTTCTTCAGCCTCCATAAGAATGTCGGGAATAGAAACCGCTGCATTGTTGCTGCTGTTGCAGAGTCAAATGCGGATGCGAAAGGATTTTCGGGAAGGTCAGGCGACAATGTCTCAGGGTCCTTGCCAAAGGTGAGGCCGCATATGTTGTCGAAGGTAAGGCGGAGAAGAAGGTCTTGTAGGTCTACACTTGCACCTGGCACATCACAATGTTCACCCAAGATGTGCCATAGCCGGGTCTTGATTGCCTTGTTGGCCCATCTTGCCATGGCTTGGCGCAACGTGCGAGTGGTGAACTCAAGTGCAGCCGTTTTGCGCTGGAGCAGCCATGTTTCACCATCAGAGTTGAATATTCCTTGTCCGAGCAGGTCGTGGAAGGCAGCTTGCCACATGGGCCCCTTTGGGTAGTTCTCAAAACGAGTTCGAAGGATGTATTCCAAATTGCGAGGATTGCAGGTAACAGTAAAAAGTCCTTGCTTGTGTGCTATAAAAGGCAAAGGTAAGATGCAGGTTTGGTAAGTGGCTGCCTCTCCGGTTGATCTTAGATTGTCAGCTATCCAATCGTGGAGGCGCGTACGGTTGGCAATCAGCGCTGGAAGGCTGCCGAAAATGGGCCACGTACGTGGGCCAGAAAGGCGTTGTTTGAGAGCACAAAACCACATCATGTATGCAGATGCAACTATGACCGATGCTGCGGCCATGAAGAAGTGAATGCTGTTGTCATCTGCTGCATTAAAGCTCAATACGATGCCCATGTAAACTAGAGATTATATTTAATTTATGTAATTTGGAAGAATAGATGCCAATGGAAAAAGGAGCTGGGATTGATATGAGTTGCTTTTCCAGTTTTGTGTAGGAAGCGTTGAGACTTGAGAGAATGTTGCAGGGAAGTGAATGCATATATACAACAAGAAGGAAATACTTAGCTTCTGAAACAAGAGAAATTTTCTTCTATATATACAAGAAACATTACAAAATTTTCTTCTATACAAGAAACATTACAAGTTACTGAAGGGGCGACCTTGTTTTCACTTAATTCAATTTGAGCGTGTCGGTTACTCTGTTCTCAACAAGGGAGAAAAATGATGTCAAATTGTGAAGTTTTGATTTCAAATTTGATTTCTTGTGCGGCTAGCTAGCTAGAAGGTTAGAGAAATTAATTAACATGAATATGTTTTGCCCGCAGTTTTACATAAACTTCCCAACAAGAAATTTAGGTTGTTTTTACAAGAATAATGGACACTTTTCTTAAGGATCTTTATTGAATAATAATAATCAGCATGTTGCATATCAGATAGGCACAAGTTAAATATTACTCTAGAAATAATTTAGACGCTAATGGTACTGCCTCAGATCTGAGTCTGTTAGGTCAAAAGCTGCTCAACCATACTAGAAACTTTCTGGATTTTGTGAGGTGAAGTGCAAGAGAAATTGCAAGGTTCCATTAATGCTGAGAACGTTTGTTAATTAAACTTTCTGACGCACCTAGAAGTTGATTTACTAGTGAACTTACTAATTAAAGAAATACTTATAAAAACGGGATACTGAAACGACCAGTTATTGGCTTGTTTGTTTATTTATTTGACATCAAATACCATCATTATTTTTTGAAGAAGGGTTCAGTGGCATGCATTAATATCATTACTACAACAAACATTATCTGTGCGTAAAAAAGTTTGTTCCTTTTTTTGAGTTGTTATATATAATACCACCAACTTTACCATCCAAAAAGAAGGGAAACTATAATGAAATAATTTTGATCACCTGAAATTTCACTCTTCCAAAAATTGGCCTTTTGTGATTTAGGAAAAAAAAACTATACATGATTTAAAACAAGAAAAAAAAATCAATCATGTAGTAACGAAATTGACTGAAATTTCATATGCGATAGTTAACAACACTAAAAAAATATCAATATTTTGATCGTTATGTAGCAAGACTGAAACAATTTACATGATATTTTTACTTTCAGAAATACCAACCATCTGTAACTTCAAATACAAATGGAACACACGATTAAAAAAAGACAAAAAACAAAAAAATTGCATGATAAAGAAGTTGCAGTCTTGGTCCGATACTCGTAAGAGCAATATTGGGACCATTGAACTTGAAATTAGTTCGATGAATATAAGATTCAAAATCAGAAACAATTTTACCCGGATTTTGTGATA
Source organism: Eleocharis quinqueflora (assembly GCA_964058865.1). Lineage (NCBI taxonomy): Eukaryota > Viridiplantae > Streptophyta > Magnoliopsida > Poales > Cyperaceae > Eleocharis > Eleocharis quinqueflora. Next base: position 22,552 of record CAXKVX010001967.1, on the reverse strand, counting down.
AAGTTGGAGAGCTATATATTAGTAACTCGGCAATTCAATTCCATACGGCCCATTTTGGAAAGAACCCAGAACTAAATAAAATACGGCCCAGTTTGCAAAGAACCCAGAACTAAATAAAAGGCCCAGTTTGAAATAAGCATCATTCGATCCATCAAAGTTACTATTTCGTTCCAAAACGAAACAAAAAGAAAAAAGGAAAGAAAGAAAAGGAAAACCCCCTTCACCTCCGAAACGAGGAACCGGATCTCCTGCTCGTAAATACCTGCTTGCTTCCCTGCTTGTTTCGATCTGGACCGTTCAAAACTCATCTAACGGCCAAAGCATCTGCCCCCTGAATCAAATCACAGCCGTCCGTGTCGATCGAGCGGTCGGATCGAAGACAAGCAGGGAAGCAAGCAGGGATTTACGAGCAGCAGATTCGGACCCCCGAAACGAAATCAATAGCCCTAGCGAGATAGAACCCTCTTGGCCTCTTCTCTTTCCTCGCGGCGGCGCAACCTCCAGTCTCCTCCTACTCCGCTTCAAACGAAGCTATTTAACAGAACAAGTTACACATCGACACAAAAATGGTGACAGCGGCTGTGACGAGTAGCAAGCAAACGGTGCTTCAGTGCGGAGGTACGGGGTCGAGCGTGAGCGCTCGGATCCACCCGGTGGTGCTGTTCAACATATGCGACTCTTACGTGCGCCGTCCCGACCAGGCCGGGCGCGTCATCGGAACTCTCCTCGGCTCCACCTCCCCCGACGGCTCCGTCGAGATCAAGAACTCCTATGTTGTTCCCCACAACGAATCCGCCGATCAGGTCCCTCCTCTTCTTTTGTTGTTTTCATTCCTTTTGTTTTCGTTTTTGTTTTTGTGTGAATTGTGATGTTTCAATGCTAAAGGATGTTTGTGGTTTGTTAGGTTGCTTTGGATATTGATTACCACCATAATATGTTCATCTCTCACCAAAAGGTCAATCCCAAGGAAGTCATTGTTGGATGGTAATTTCTCCCTTTCCTCAATTTTCTTTTCTTTTATGTGTTTGGCGCTTGACTTCATCGTGATGTTAATTATTGGACTAGAACATTAAATTGTTTAAGTGAGGTTGTTATAGATAATGTCTAGTTAAGTTTGTGAATGTATCAATGTTTGAATGGATGAAATTTGAAACATACATGATGGGAACTCTTGGCTTACTTTATGCATCTGGCTGAATGTAGGTTCTCGACAGGATTTGGTGTATCAGGTGGTAGTTCTCTGATACACGAGTTTTATTCGAGAGAGGTGCCGAACACGATCCATCTGACAGTAGACACTAGCTTCACAAATGGAGAGGCGTCCATCAAGGCATATGTCTCTGTCTCCCTTACTCTCGGAGACAGACAGCTTGCAGCTCACTTCCAAGAAATTCCTCTCGATTTGCGCCTCCTTGAAGCTGAGCGTGTTGGGTGTATGTAAATGACTTCTTTGTTTCTTATTTAGTAATGATGGGATTAGTTTACAATTCTTTATTTTGACATTCTTCAGAACTAAAGTTCAAATTTGAAATCCAACACTGTAGGCATGACCTATAACCCAACACTATGTATGGACAGTCCTTGATACATCATCACACCAGAATGTTTTACTTGTTACAGCAAATGTCCAATGAAACACCTATAATTTACTTTCAAGTTTATTTGAATTTTTTAAAATTATGATTTCAGATTGTCAAAATACCACTCTGTAGTGATTCTATTTAATTAATTTTTTTTGTCTTTCGCAGTTGATCTGTTGAAGAACACCAGTGTTGACAAAATTCCGAATGACCTCGAAGGGACAGAGTCAACCATGGAGAGACTCTCTGCTCTCATAAATGATGTTTGCAAATATGTGGATGATGTCGTTGTATGAATCTTCTCCTCTTTCCTTTCTCATTTTAATCAATTTTTAAGTTATTGTAAAATTTAATGAAAGAATGATTTATACTTTATAAACAGGAAGGGCGTGTTGAAGGAGATAATAATATAGGGAGGTGCATAGCTGACGCTTTGGCATCTTTGCCGAAACTATCCCCTGCTGCTTTTGACAAGGTTTTCAATGACAGGATTCAGGTTTGTCACCTTCTTTCATTTCTGTATTCTTAAGGGTTCTGCTAATAGTTCATATACTTTGCAGTCACTCACTATGGTACATGGTAAATATAATGGAAGTTCAATGTTGGTTTTGTGAATGAAAGCTATTATGATAAAGTTATCTTTGTATACAGAGGACAATTAGCCAATGAGCTATCGCCATGTGGAAAAAATTGTATTCTTAACCACTGCAATGGAAGTTCAATGTTGGTTTTGTGAATGAAAGCTATTATGAAAAGTTATCTTTGTATACAAAAGACAATTAGCCAATAATGAGCTATTGACATGTGGAAAAAATTGTATTCTTAACCACTGCAATGGATGTGTTAACAGTAGAGGACCCTATGTTTCAAATGAGCTGTTCATTTATTCATCAGATGTTTTCTTCTGTAGCTAATAAGCATGTTATCTTTCTTGTTTGTTTTAGGACAACCTTGCAATGGTATACCTGTCAAGCCTCACCAGGACGCAGCTAAGTATAGCTGAGAAATTGAACACTGCAGCTCAAATTTTGTAGATCTAATTGGTCAAGCTTTGTTCCGGTCCCTTTTATCTTTTTTCTAGATAGTACTGGCGTGTTTTCTGATGTATTCTTTTGATTTCGAGTTGAACTCTAGCATAGACGTGTTTCAATTGGCTTGTTTGGGGCTGCAATTTGTTAAATTATTCTCCGTTACAGTTTTCTTCTTAGCTGATGCACTTGTATCTTCAAGATATCACAGGCGTAATTATGTTCTGTCTAGTATTGCCTGCTAATTTCCTTTGTGAATGAAACCTGTGATTCTAATTCTGGTGAAAGCTGTATAAGTATAAGCTGCGTCCTGTATATCCTGCATGTTAGCGTTACTTCATTAATGTCTTTTTTTTTAGGAACTTTGTAGTAGTAGTGCAATTTTCACCCGCATCTTATGATCAGTGAAATAGAACTTGTTAGGCTGGTATAAGTATTAGCACGTTTTCTAAGGAATGGGTTCGCTCTTTCAGCAGCTGTACTGCGTGAGTTGTCTGATCATATGCATCACATGCTGCAAGATTTGTGCTTACAAATCTTAACCACTACTACACTTCATTTGGGTTCGATCATCCACTACGCTGCATGTTGTCGTGCAGTAACAGATACCAAACCTGTTTTGACCAGTATACAAGTCGATAGTCAGATAACAACTCAAAAAGGCCAAGAAGACTCGAATGAAACCTGCCCTCCTAATGAACTTGTATGTATGTATCCGAAAGAGTCAGAGAGCCCAAATCCACTTAGTTGCCATACAGTGGGCTGTTATTTGATAAGAACCAAAGAGCCGTCAAAATTTTAAAAGGAAAAACAAATAGTTAGTGTTGTCAAACGCACAAAATGATCAAGGAAAAACAAATAGTTAGTTTTACGTTGCGTTTTAAGAGCATAAAAAATTTCTCTTGCATCTTACGTCACGTTTAAGAAAATTTTCTTGTGTTTAGTTAAACATAGGGAATGTTAAAAACGTTAAAAACTTTTAATTTTTTGAACGTCTAACTTGCTACTAACCGTGTGCAACAGGACAAAAAAATTAGTGAACAACTGATAAGTACAAAAATTTTATCCCATGAAACTTACGAATTTGTAAAAATAAAAAGGATCTATGAAAAAAGTTGCATAGATCCTTAAAATAGACTAAGAATAATTTGTTATATGATGAGATTAGGTACAAATCTTTTCATAAAATTCATGTCCTGTCCAATTTATATTTCACATATTCTAGAAGTATAAAATAATACTTTTATGTTGTATTCAATCAAGAAGAGAGAATAAATTCTCTCATGCATGTGAATGCAAAAGTCATTTTTAGTCATCTCCATTTGCGAAAGTATTTAAGTCTGTATAGAATATTCATATTTCTACTCTGCACTCTAAATTATTTCAGACTCGTAGAATTCTAAACGTAAGACGAAATAAACGTACAGAAAGTGACTATTTGCGTTTACGTTGCGTTTAACTGAACGCAACCAAAACTATTTGCGCCTTACGTTGTGTTTAACAAACGAAACAAAAATCTCTTGTGTTTAACGTTGTGTCACGACGCAACGACACGTTAAAACGTGCAAAATGTGTTTCGTTGACAGCCTACAAATAGTGAAGATTACCAAAAATGTTTATGAATTTTTTTCCCTGAACATGTACACAGTAAAGGACATATGCAGAAGCGAAGCATTGCATATTTACATGCCGAACGTAAGAAATAAACAATAGTTACAGTACACCAAATAAATTAAGGCTAGAACAAACAAACAAGGGGACCAGCGGCATCACCATCACCATCACCATCACCATTCATTCATTCGATCCAATTTGTTGGAAATGGATGAGGTTGGTGCGTTGGAAATGATGAGTTCGCAAGCGTCGTAGAGAAAAATCCAAAGTTGTTGGTGCTTGGTAAGAGAGACGATGTTTTAACTCAGAAACTCAGAATCTAAGACCTTCGAGTCAAAGTGTCAAGTCAGAATAATCTCGTGCGGGACCCACTTGAAAGCCTTGAATTTCAAGTTGCTGTCACTTGTCAGAGACGACCGAATCACAGAGACAATCGTATAGCATGCATGCACATTTTGTATTAAATTTGATGAAGACAAGGAGAGAACGACACAGAATTGCAAGCTTTGTTTCCTTCTCTTCTCCTGTGCGCTCGATGGGATTCACGATGGTCGTTGCTCTCAAAACCATACCCCGACAACTGTGCCTAGTTTCTATGAGGGAAATTATTGTTATTTCTTTTCTATTTAGTGGGGATAATAAAGAGTAATATAGTTTTCGGAAGAATCCAATTTCGACGAACGCTACGGGACAAGTAATGAAAGTTGTGTTATTCATATCTCAATCTACTTTGTTTATTTTAAAGTTCTTTACTTCAGTTTTAATTAATTTCAATCCGACTTTTGAATGCATGCTCCAATTGAAACAGGTTGTCATGTTGATGGGTTCATGCATGGCATGAAATTGATAAAATTGGATGAACTCAATTACATAAAAAGACAAAAAGATCCGCTCTTGGCATAGTTAGATAGCTTGGATGACATCCATTTGAGCGTATTGTTTCAGATTCAAATTTAACATCACCGAAGCCAAAAAAAACACTTATTTAATACGAATAGTCATTGACACTATCACTATCGAAAAGAACAACATATTTAACATGGATATTCATTGACATTATTACTATCGCGAGTTCAAATTCTAGTAAATAGTGAAGATACAAAATGATATTTTAAAAATATAGATACAAAATTTGACCTCTAATGTAAAAAACCTTGAAATAGAAAAAAATATCATCAAAGCAATTAATAGTCGCTCAACCACACTTTTCGACAAAAAAAATTCTTAACTATTTTTTTATAGTAATAATAAATAGTTCTTGGCGAGTCTTATTTAATGTAGTGGTATGACATAATATTTTTATGAGGTAGTTCTGATATTTAAGTTCTGGTGAAAGCTATTTTCAAAAGAGAAGGATTTCAAATTTATTTTTTGATTTCTTTGTAAGTGTATGTTGTAAGTCTACAAATAATGAATAAAAAATATTGACAAAAACTTAGTACACCATTCTAGATGCTTCCTAGGTACTCTAATCAATCTGTACCATTTAATTGGAATGCATGGTGCGAATCTTGATGCATTTAAATGATACAGATTGATTGGAGTACCTAGAGAGCACCTAGAACGGTGTACCTAAGTTTTTGCCAAAAATATTAATAAAGAGTACTTCTTCAAAGCCAAAAATAAAAGAGTCATTTTTCTCTATACGAATCGAATTGAGTCTTTAGTAACTAATACTTCTTAGTAAATGAACTCTCAGTACTGAACTTTCACTATATCATAGAAACTTTCTACTTTTTGATCTTGTATATTCTCTTTCTAATTCTTTCTTTTATATATAAAGAGTTTCGTCGCACTCGATATTTATTATTTTTTAAATGTCTCTTATATATCAAATTTGAGGCCCAACACCACTATTGTCAAGTCTGCGGTTCTATGTACCACCTGGGAACAATAATTGCTTTTATAAATTAAAGTATGGTAATCTTGAAACTTTTTCCCCTAATATATGTAATGGAATATTTTAATATGTCGTAGGTAAATGATCTATTTTACAATCTAATATATTTTCCATTGTACTATCATCCTCATTAAAATCACGTTTTTCTTTTTCTGCAAATCAGCATATGTAAGCAATTGATATAAAAACTTAGTTAACTTATTTTTAATATTGAGGAGGGATCGGATGATCACACCTCTAAATAACTATAAAGTTATCACAATTTTTATTTTATTTTCAAAGTTCGAATTATTGATCCGAACCGTTGAACATGATCTCCATAATAAAATACGCTCTCAGATCAAAATTTATATATTTTTATTATTTTTATTATTTTTACTATTTATTAAGATGAGCACAAAATTCTCATGTTATTGTAACTTTGGCATATTTTTGCATCCATTTTAATACATATTAAAAAAATTCAAAAAATGTAAAATTTGATCTGAAAGCGTATTTTATTGTAGAGATCATGTTTAACTGTTTGGATCAACAATTTGGACGTTCAAAATAAAAAAAATGATTGTAGTAACTCTGTGGTTATTTAGAGTTGTGGTCATCTGATCCCTCTTCTTTTAATATATAGGAGTTTATGAACCCCTCCATATTTCCTAGCTTATTTAACGAAGATGGAGACCAAGTCTATTTGTAACATTCACAATTAATCTTCTATTTAAATTCGAGAGTAAATTTTTTGGGACGTCACTAAATTTTTTATGAAATCTGTATTTGATTACTGAGCTTTAAATTATTCATTTTAGTCACTAAACTTTGATAATTCTTTTCTTCCATAAAAAAAGACTAAAGCAGGGTGATCCATGATCACTACTACTATTTTTACTGGTGACAGACACATTACAATCACTATTTACTCAGGCAAGAAATACATTTTTTCACAATGTTATCCCTAAATTTAGTGGCATACCAATTTGTCGACGACATCCTAATCGTCTCTGAGGCACATTCGGTAAACCTTAAGGGAATAATGCAAATTCTTCGAGCTTATGCAAACCTTAAGGGAATAATGCAAATATTTGTTTTTTTAAGATTAATTAGGAGTATGAAATTGTTGACAGGGCCCACTTAAAAAATGTAAGAAACAATAGGTAGTATGTTGGCACAACAAACAAAAGATGTAATAGAGCCTAACCAATAAAATTTTGTAATTCTATAGAAAGTTAAATAAGTACAAGTCAAAATTTAAGTTCTTAGATAGAAGTGAGCCATGGTCAGTGGCGGAGCCACGTTAAGTCAGGGAGGTGCAGCTGAATCCTTCTGAAATTTTTTTTAAAAAAAAATGATCATATATATCATGTTTTTTCCAAAAATAATCATATATTTTGAATTTTTTTTACAAATGACCATATAAGATAAATTGTTTTTAAGAATAATCATCATTTCGACCCTCTAAAAAAACTCGTAAATCTTAAACCCCTTGACGAGAATTTTGAATCTGCTCCTGGCCATGGTGTTTTGATCTTTGTATCTTTAATTAGTATCTGTGCATGCTAATTTGTCAAGCTAGCCTTTAATTAGGCTCTCGATAGTGCAAAAATTGAGACTAAATAGTGCTTGATTGGCAAAAAGATAGATGATGTGCTGGAGTAATTGAGAAAAAACTAGCCTTACTTGGGCAGCGCTGGTGCTCAATTGGATTGGGCTGTAATTTTTTCCTGTTAATGTTAAGTTAACATAGGCTCAAATCATAGCTAGGATGTGCAAAATACCAGCTCAGGATGTGACAAAATTTCCAATTCAGTAGCATATCAATGGTAATTTCAAAATCCAGAAGAGCAGCTGCTCCCGACTCAACTTGCATATGCTCCTGATAGTGACCTCTCGTAAAATTTACCCTAAATTCCAACATGTAATTTGGTACATATAAGATACTGCTAATTTGGTCACTGAATCGATGATTGATTATCTAATCCATGCACAACACTTTGTGCTAACGGAAGTCAATGAAATGCATTTATACTACGTTGTGCGTATTTATTTGACATTCGAAATCACTTCACATCTAATCTCAAGTAATAACATCACCAGCTGATGATTATATGCATGATATTATCTAGTAGAAATTACCGGGATAATTTGAATTATATGTAAATTTTTTTAATTATAACGATTGTCAGATTCATATGTCGTCGAATGTGTTTATTAATATTTTTATTAATAGCGGCGTCATCGCAATTCAATAAGTTGCTAATTAATTAAAATAGAGAGTTATCTTTCTTATGCAGCAATGCTATCAGATACGTGAAATGTTTTTATCCTGTGTGCATTTTATTTAATATTCTTTTTATCAAATCATCTTCACGTAAATGTCATAAAGTTACAAAATTAACAAACAATTCACTAAATATTATCTTATATACAAAAGCAGAAGAATTTAGTTCCGAGTGGTCCCAATTGCTACAGAGAGAGAGAGAGAAATCTCAAGGAATCGAGATCTATCTCGCAGCATCGTCATTGTGCATGCTGCGCAGAAAATCTGAATTTTTAATTTACATCAAGATTGATGCAAGTTAAATTTTATAATATCAAATTCCTGAATCAAATTTGGTCCGTTCATAACTCACAGCGCAAGAAATCTACTGCGCGGTAGAAGATTAGCTTCCAAATCCCAAGTGATTCGTATCTGATTCGGGAGAAAAGAAGAGGAAGGCTCGAATGTGATGCACTGATGCTGTTGTGCGTGAATAGACCTCGGAAATTGCAACTTCAAACCCACGCAAACGGATTTTGCGTGCATGAAATTTGGAAATCACCACCACAACAACTCTCAAAAGTTAGCGGGATGCCCCACGTTATTCAACTCAAAAAGATATTATTATCTAAATAAAAATGGGGACCGGGTGTAAGCATAATGCCAAACATGTTTCTATTTTTAAAATTTAAATAGTGTGTGTCGCTGCAAAACGAATGAAAAGAAAGAGATGCAAATTGCTAATTGGCCCCGCTTTTGGAAACGGGTTTCCGGATTCTTATTGTCCGACTAGTGGGCCCCGTTTATATCTGCTGAGAGAACGTGAGATTGATGACGAATTAGTGCTGATTAACACCCCCAAAAGGATAGCATTTTCCTCTACTTTTTAGAAACCATTTGGAGAGTTTTTCCACTATCGGATGAGGAAGCTACCCACAATAACCATCTTCCACCTCCATGCAAAGTATTTCTTGAAATAGTTAGTCATTTCAGAAGTGAAAATGAATAATTTCAACTATGTAAAATTGAACAGATATTTTGCGGACAATTTTAATATTGTAGCAGCGTTGAGATGTAAGAGATCCTGTGTGTTCATTCTTAATTGGAATATTCCACCGCTGTAAATTCCCCGACCCCCACCCCACCCCACCCCCCAACAATTATGTCACAAAGGGTTCTCTTATTTCTTGACCAAACACAGAATGTTGTAGTAAGGTTATACATCAGAAACATTAGAAAAACAAATGTCTAGTTCAAGCATCTGCATCAACAATTCAACATCCTCCTGTTATACTTTATTAATTATGCGGAATTTAATTAAGACCATAACGTCTAACCTCCAGCCATTGCTTATGCGATGAGAATCTGAAATCACTAGACTGATGTGAACCCCGTCTCTTGATGGTGCGTCTCAGGGGATCAGTCCAGACCTTCTCTTCTCACTTAATCTCTCTCTATTAATCTGTTAGGAATAAAGAGGAGAGAGAAACCGGAAATAACACACTCTCTCCTGCCATCAAGGAGAGATGTATTTAAATAACATCAGATAAGGGTGAGCCAGAAAGGTGCCTTAGGTGCCTTCTCATAAAAGGGTGCATAATCTGGACATAATCTGAACCGTCCATTAGCTTGATGAGATCACAACCATTAAATTAATTTTAAATTAATAAAATTAATTTACATTCTCCCACTTGATCTCATCACCCTTCGAATACTTTAACCCCTTAATCCATATGTTAAAATTGAATGAAACAAAATACAAGAATCATGGCGGTAAGTCCTCTTAATTAAGGCGAGTATTACCTTCCATGCATTACGTGTAATTTCTAACTTTCAATGTTAACCTTTATATGATGTTTTTAACTTGATGAATAAACCTTATGTTTATTCTAGGTCTTACTTTATGATGTATTTCTTATCCTTTGATATCAAAATAAAATCTGTGCACATTATCAACATAAAAGAAAACATCCAATATTTAATAACAATCTCATGAGTTTCATATATGTATCACACATAAATATAAATATATTTACATAACAGATCCTAATCCCATATTAATCACATGATCCTTGAATAACTTTGGTTGCATGCCTTTAGTCAAAGGATCAGCTAGCATATTTTCTGTGCGCACATTCTCAATGACCACTTTATTTTCCTTTATCCGCTCTCTTAATGCCAAATACTTTATGTCGATATGTTTATTTCGACTTCCACTTTTATTGTTCTTGGCCAAAAAGACAGCAGCTGTATTGTCGCACAGAATCCGCAAGGGTTTAGAAATAGAATTTATAATACTAATTCCAGATATGAAACTCTTTAACCAAACACCATGAGATGAAGCCTCAAAACACGCAACGAACTCTGCTTGCATAGTAGAAGTAGCAGTTAATGTCTGCTTGGCACTTCTCCATGACACAGCTCCACCGGCTAACATAAAAATGTATCCTGAAGTTGATTTACGAGAATCAAGACAGCCAGCATAGTCTGAATCTGAGTAGCCGAGTACCTCAAATTCATCAGTTCGTCGAAACATAAGCATATAATCTTTTGTACCTTGAAGATATCGCAAAACTTTCTTAGCAGCTTTCCAGTGGTCTAATCCCGGATTGCTCTGGTAGCGTCCCAACATTCCAACAGCAAAAGCAATGTCAGGCCTTGTACAAACTTGAGCATACATGATGCTCCCTACCGCAGAAGCATATGGAATGTTTGTCATCTGATTCCTTTCCAAGTCAGTCTTTGGACATTGATTCAAATTGAATTTGTCACCATACACAATGGGTGCAGGACTAGGTGAACAATCCTTCATTCTAAATCTTTCTAATACCTTATTAATATAGGCTTCTTGTGACAATCCAAGAATACATCGTTGTCTATCCCGCGTAATCTTTATGCCAATGACATACGATGCTTCACCCATATCCTTCATGTCAAAATTCTTAGAAAGATATTGTTTCACCTCCCGCAAAAATCCCATATCATTAGTTGCAAGCAGAATATCATCCACGTATAAAACTAGAAAACAAACTTTACTCCCACTGACCTTCTGGTATATACATTGATCCATGATATTCTCTACAAAGCCAAATGTAGAAATAACCTCATGAAACTTCAAGTACCATTGGCGGGAAGCTTGTTTCAAACCATATATAGATTTCTTTAACTTGCATACTAAATGCTCACTGTCTTTAGAGGAGAATCCTTCAGGTTGTCTCATGTATACCTGTTCCTCGAGATCTCCATTGAGAAATGCTGTTTTCACGTCCATTTGATGAAGCTCAAAATCAAAATGAGCCACTATAGCCAAAATCACACGAAGAGAATCCTTTTTCGATACAGGAGAAAATGTCTCCGTGTAATCAACACCTTCGCGTTGAGTAAATCCTTTGGCGACGAGTCTGGCCTTATAGCGTTCAATGTTACCTGATGAATCCTTCTTGGTCTTGTAAACCCATTTACAACCAATAGGTTTATAACCATCTGGTAACTCGACCAAATCCCAGACTTTATTTTGTGCCATAGAATTCATCTCTTCTTTCATGGCATCATACCATAATGTGGACTGTCTGCAATTCATTGCCTTTGAAAACGTTTCTGGATCATTCTCAACTACGATGTTAAAGTCAGATTCTTGAAGATAGATTTCATAATCACTAGCAATGGCCGATCTCTTTTCTCTATTAGATCGTCTTAATGTTGAATCAGGGCGTTCAACTTGACCTATTTCGGCTGATTGTGGAATTTCTTCGATTGGATTATTTGTGACATTTATAGGATTATCAACACTCATTGGGTCTGAAGAAGTGTCATTACCCAAATCCAAATTCGTACCAGAAGAAGAAGATATATCTGTATGATCAATTACTAAAGGTCTATCTCTCCCACTAATCTGATCATACTCAAGAAACTTGGCGTTTCTTGATTCCACAATCCTAGTCGTATGTGATGGACAATAGAACCTATAACCCTTAGACCCTTCAGGATATCCTATAAAAAATCCACTAATGGTCCTAGGATCTAATTTCCGTTCTTGCGGATTATACACTCTAACTTCAGACGGGCAACCCCATACGCGTACATGGTACAAACTCGGTTTCCAACCTTTAAATAACTCAAAAGGTGTTTTAGAAACAGCCTTGGTCGGAACTCTGTTTAATATGTACACAGCCGTCTTAAGTGCATCTATCCACAAAGATTTAGGAAGTTTGGAGCTGCTAATCATGCTCCGCACCATATCCAGCAATGTTCTATTTCTACGTTCCGCTACACCATTCTGATCAGGTGAACCTGGCATGGTGTATTGGGCAACTATCCCATTTTCCTCAAGGAACTTAGCGAACGGGCCTGGTGCTTGTCCATTTTCCGTATATCTACCATAGTACTCACCACCTCTATCCGATCTCACTATTTTTATTTGTTTTCCTGTTTGTTTCTCTACTTCTGCCTTAAATACTTTAAAGACATCCAACGCTTCATGCTTATTATGAAGCACATAGAGATACATGTATCGTGAGAAATCGTCAATAAAAGTAATGAAATATTTCTGACCATGAATATCAATATCTGGACTACATATGTCGGTATGAATTATTTCTAAAAGCTCGGTACTCCTTTTAGCACCTTTCTTTGACATGTTTGTTTGCTTTCCCTTTATGCAATCAATACAAGTCTGAAAATCAGTAAAATCCAGAGCATTAAGTACTCCTTCTTTTACTAATCGTTTAATTCGCTCTATGGAGATATGTCCTAATCTCCGGTGCCATAACATAGAAGAGTTATCATTCATCATGCAACGTTTATTACTAACATTCAAAGCATTATGGGAATTACTTAAAGATATTTGATAAAGACCATTATATAAATTACCAGTACCAATCACATCAGATTTATACAATAACTTAAAGTATGAATCCATAAACTGAAATGCATATCCATATGGTACAAGTCTTGATACAGATATCAAGTTTCTAGCGAAACTTGGCACATAAAAAGTCTTATTCAAATACAATACATATCCACTAGATAGGACTAATCTATATGTCCCTATAGATACTACGAGCGACTTCAACTTGTTTCCAGAATAGATGAACTGCTCATTTCCCACTGGTTTCCTATGGTCCAGAAACCCCTGCAAGGAATTAGAAATGTGAGTTGTTGAACCTGAATCAACCCACCACGAATCATGATGAACATCAGCCATATTAGATTCATAACAAACATTAGTAGAGAACATACCTTCCTTCTTCTTGTCGTTCTTTTCCAGCCAAGCCTTGTACTTCATACAATCCTTCTTCATGTGCCCTTTCTTCTTACAGAAATAACACTTCATGTCCTTCTTGATGTCAGGCTGAGGAGGGACTGAACCCTTGCCTTTGCCTTTCTGGTTGGACTTCTTGGACTGATTGCCATAGCCAGGAACTTTATTCTTGTTACTTGTTTCTGCTGCATGTTCTGCCATATGAGAACTCTCACCCTGCTCCATAATCAAACGGTTCTCCTCCTGAACACACATGGCCATCAATTCATTTATGGACCATATCTGCTTATGTGTGTTGTAAGAGATCTTGAAAGGACCATATTGAACAGGAAGAGTATTCAGAATAAAGTAAACAAGAAACGACTCAGTAATCTCTACTTCCAGATTTTTCAGTTGAGCAACCATGTCTCTCATCTTCATTATGTGATCACGCACACCTTTAATACCAGTGAGCCTCTGTTGTGTCAACTTCATAATCAGTGTCATGGCATGTGCCTTCTCAGACGAAGCAAACTGTTCGTCGAGCGAAGCCAGCAAATCCTTTATTTCTTGATGCTGACCAACAGAACCTCGAATCCCTGCAGAGAGTTTGGACTTTATGAAGTTGCAACACAAGCGGTTAGACCGCTCCCAACGTTCCCAAGCATCCCAAATCTCAGCAGGTGCGTCCAAATCAGGAACTTCTGGTTGGTCCAAACGGATAGCATCATCAATATCCATGCACCCCAGATGAAGGAGAACAGCCTCCTTCCATGCCTTATAGTTGTCACCTTTCAACTCAGGAATATCAGAATTTTTCATATCCAAACCAGCTACATAAAAGAAATTGTATTAATATGCTTATTCTAAATTAAGGCCAACAGAAACTTTAAATATAATTTACCAATGTAAACTATATAAAATTATGAATCATTCAACACAGAAATACTACCTGTGGGCAAAGCAATCTGCAATTGACTCATAATATCTAAATAATATAACTAGTTAATTATAAACCAATTCCTAATTCCTGTGGGCAGATTAGAAATCATAATTATCTATTATATTCTAATAAAATGTGTTAATAACAGTAAATATTCCTGTGGGATAATATTCCTATTACTAACACAAATTATTACAACTATGTTAATTACTGTTGTGATTTTAACAAATACTGCATATATAAATTAAAGACAATCAGAGATGCTGTGGCTACTCCCTAATTTCAATTAAATATACTAATCACTTAACATAATTACTGGATTATATTGCATACAGAAACAAGAGATTAGGCCGAAAAACAGAAATCCATGCCAGAAAACAGTGATTCTTTCACTAAAACTGCGATTCCGGGAGATCCGACCGTTGGATCTTCCTGAAATTTTACTGGCACGTTCCTGAGACAATTGCGCACAAAAAATCCGGGGGGAACCCCGGATTCCGCTTAGATCGGCCCGATCTGACGGTCGGATTAAGAGTTATTCATGATTTAGTGAAAACAGCCCCAAAAATTATGGTAAATACCATCCAATATCCTTATTGGGTGTTTCTGGCTACTAGTCATCTTATTGGATATCCATTATTTTCGAATAAGATCCAATAAGCTTTATTATACCTTTAACAAAATGGCATAAGACTAGTATTCTGATTATCAAAAATTTATATCAGAAACGGAATTCCAGAATCTCAAACCGGCCAAAAATCCATAATTCGAAAAATTCGAAAATTCCAGAAAAATTCCAGAAAAATTCTTGTATCCAATCATGCAAAACTAAATAACAATTAAGCAAGGCAGAGATTAACCTGCTCTGATACCAACTGTTATACTTTATTAATTATGCGGAATTTAATTAAGACCATAACGTCTAACCTCCAGCCATTGCTTATGCGATGAGAATCTGAAATCACTAGACTGATGTGAACCCCGTCTCTTGATGGTGCGCCTCAGGGGATCAGTCCAGACCTTCTCTTCTCACTTAATCTCTCTCTATTAATCTGTTAGGAATAAAGAGGAGAGAGAAACCGGAAATAACACACTCTCTCCTGCCATCAAGGAGAGATGTATTTAAATAACATCAGATAAGGGTGAGCCAGAAAGGTGCCTTAGGTGCCTTCTCATAAAAGGGTGCATAATCTGGACATAATCTGAACCGTCCATTAGCTTGATGAGATCACAACCATTAAATTAATTTTAAATTAATAAAATTAATTTACACCTCCTACATAGACTGTTGAGACAGTCTCCTGACCGATGCCAGAATCAGTGTCAGAACTGAGAGAATCCATCCAGCACCAAAGGTTTCCTGAATATCCACCATTGCCTCTTACTGTGTGTTGATATTAACCATAATTATGGGAGTACAATCATGTGTAACACATGTCCAATACGAAAATATAATGAAGTCAACATCATAATCTTTTTTCCCTAAAAAGTTATGCAATGATTTAAATAAATAATTGGGAGAATTAGATAAATGCCACCACAAAGTCCAGAGTTTTAAAAAATGCTACTTCGAAAATTAAAATTTTAAAAAATATCACTGCAAACTCAAATATTCTTTAATTTTTCTATTTTCATTATAAAATTAAAATTAAAAACTAAATAATTTAATTAATACTCTAAATACCCCTACGTTTCCTCTTTCTTCTTTCTTCTTAAACCGTATATCATATTCTTTAATGAGTTGAGAAGATTAAACTAGAATATTCTGTAGAGAGAAACGAGAACCTCTTGGCCTACCAATTTAACATATACTACCTATTACCGAAAATTAATTATCTTTCTAATGCGCACTCATTTGAATTTTTTTTTTACTTTTCTGCATCCAATGTAACACCTAATGTGCATATAGAATTGTTTAACCCCTAAAATGCATGTAGAAATTTCTCTTATAAAAAATCTGCTAACCAATGTTAAAAAATCGAGAGAGAAAAAAGACATTCCAGTTCAACCAGTAATGAAGTTCTTAGGAAATAAATTAACAATATTATGAAGATGTGGGAAGTATAGGAATTAAGAAGAAGATCTAACCAGGTTCTGAAACTCGAAATCATAAGCGAAATCGAAATTTTATCGGGCCGAGTTGACTCGATCAATTCGACTCGGAATCAAAAGAATCGATCGGTAATTCGGCTTCCTTCGACTCAGCTCCTCCTGCATAGTTGGCCGATCTCTTCTCTTCTTCTCAGTTGCCGACCTCTTTTCTTTTCTTCTATAAAACTCGGCTGATTCGACAGCAAATCTCGACTGACTCAGCACTGTTAATTCGAGTTTTACTCAAATACTCGAGAATCAGATAAAACTCGATTCAAACATGACCGATTTCGAGTTGACTCGGCCGATGTTCAGAAAATGGTTCTAACATTATAAATGATGCGAATACATGAGTCCATGCATGGATTGGAAAATCGATCGGGTCCGAATTACATTTGGTTGTCCTTTTGATTCACCTTTGCATCGAACCTTCTAGTGTAGAACCGATCCTTTAGATTTGTAGTGATTCTTCTCACTTTTGAAGGAGGAAATGTTATGATATGAAAGTCTTTTGTTGAGTACGAAGATACTAATTTAAAATAAATTATTTTATTAATCTCGATCTCAAAATAATTTTTTATAACTTCTACTATTTAAATATTTTGTACTTTCAAAATACTACACCTCTAGTTTCTTAATATTTTCTAACTTTCTAATTACTACTAGTTCTCTCTTACGAATGGATTATATTTGCTTGCTTTGCTTGATGAGAGATATGACATTCCTATTTATACTATTTAATGAAGATTTCTATAACTTAGATATTTTCCTCTGAGAGATATCTAGAGACTAGATATTTTGGTAATAGAAATATCTAGAATATTACACATTTATCCTAATTACTCTATACTAGTTCGGTGGGAACCTTTCAGAGAAATCTGAAAAATTTCTTTTCGGCACCTGATTTGGGTTGGGCCCTTTTCGCGTTGGTTCCGACACTCCCCCTCAATGCTGACTCTCATTGAAGCGTTGATCAACTTGTCATTCCGAATTGTTCTCGTATCTCTTCAAACTTGTTGGCTTGAAATCCCTTCGTGAAGATGTCTGCGACTTGTTCTTTTGTTGGTGTCAGCATCATCTCGATCTCACCTTGTAGGACATTTTCTCTTATGAAGTGATAATGTACCTCTATAAGCTTGGTCCTTGCATGAAATATTGAATTTTCTACAAGACATACAACTGACCTGTTATCGCAGTGAAGTGTCACCTGCTCACTTGGTTGGTGCAGAACTGCAGATCTCTCAACACTCGTATCAGCCATGTGCTCTCTTGCACCGCCATAGCTATTGCTCTATACTCTGCTCCTGTCGTCAACAGAGATACGGTAGGTTGTCTCTTGTTGCACTAGAACACGACTCATGTTCCTAAGATGAACACGTAGCTAGTAAAATTATAAAATTTGCTATGCTTCAATAAAATCATTATTAAATGTAGTTTGTTGTTTCATGCCATATCTAATAGGAAGATCAATTATCATATCTTGTATGCATTTTTCTTATTAAAGAAAAAATTATTTCCATCATATGTTATTTCTGTTGATTATTGATGTCTTCGCTATTCTTGATACTAATCAACATATTGAATTGAGATTCAAGTTATGAATAATTGAAATTACAAATTAACTTGATATGTCACTTGATTATTGCTCTTTTCTATTCTTGAAATTGCAAATTCTAGTTGAAAATGATGACTTGTGCTTTCATTGTAAAACTTTATCATTAAGGGGGACCAAAATTTAAAACTTGACTTGCTTATAAACATATGCTAAAATTCAAGGGGAGCTTTTATAATTGAGCATTTTGCCATACTTTGCAAAAATGGGGAGAAATGTAATGATGTGGATCATATGTCATGCACATCACATATGATTTTGCAAATTGCCAAAATGGAGAGTTTGTCGGATTAAACTCATCTCTTGTTTGATAATTTGCAAAACAAATCAGTACTAACCTTACACAATTGAGTTTTGTTGAGTTGCACGCTAACACATGTACACAATAGAGACGCAAATGTTCAAATAAGCATATACAAGTTAAAACATACTCAAAGACATCAAGAGCAAGCACAATAGGCTTTTCCAGAGCCATGTGTTACCATAACGCATGCTCAAGCCATCACAACGAGTGCCCAACCCGTCACAAAGGGTTCAAGCGGAGAAGAGCTTGAGCAGAGAGATTTTTTAGAGCCATGCGTTGCTGTAACACATCGCAGACACGTCACAACGAGTTCTCAACCCGTCATAATGGGTCCCCAACTCGTCACAATGATTTACTGCTCAAGATGGCTCATAAGTCAGTGGAAGAAGAACAGAGGACATTTCTGGAAAGGTGCCAACCCGTAACGGGTTCTGTAACACGTTACAGAATTCTATAACGCATGAGGACAAAATCAAGACTCCAAGATGTACTCAGCTTATATATATCTTGGGAATACGAACTTGGAAGACATCTGAAACCAGGGGCGGAGCTACATGAGGTCAGGGAGGGGCAGCCGCCCCACCTTGGAATTTTTTTTGCAAAATAAGCTTGTGTATTGTAACGATTTGTTAAATTTTTTTGCAAAAATAACCATGTTTATTTAAAAATGTGCATCATTTTACTCCAACCTGAAAAAAGTAATAGATCTTGCCACTTCCTAACAGAAATCCTGAATCCGCCCGTCTGAAACCCCCAAGCTTTCAAGCATTCAATTAAGAAAAATTTCTTGCCATTCACATTTAATAAAATTGTTCTACTTTATTATTAGAATGAAACATTTCTATTAATAAAAAATATTATACTAACAAAGGACAATAATAGAAATATAATTAAGGCAAATTAATTCTACAACAATAAAAAATTTATTGACGTTAAAATATTTTTCTTATAATTGAATATGAGAGATGATTATCTATGGCGAGATTATAACACTCGAATATGATAAAGAGCGAAATTAGTAAAATTAAATCTTGATCATCGCTCGATCATGGCAGAATAATCTACAGTTAATTTTTCTTCGAAATTTTGATTAAATTAATCATGAACTTCATCGCTCGTTCCATGTTGTCCTAGTTGCGTCGTAAATGGAATGAACTAGCACAGGCCTCCAATTTACAGTCTCCTTGATGAATGATGAGGTACAACATAAATCATAATCAAAGAAAGCAGAGAGCACTTTAAGATGAAGACTTTAGTGCCACAAATTGATATCACTTTCAATTTCATAAATAATTCATATTTATAAATTCAGTGGTAACTGGTAAGTCCACATTGTTGACCTCGGTCATCTTTTACAAGTGACTTGAACACAACAATTTGTTTTGTAAAAGATTTAATGTTAAAAATGAATTGATAGACTAAATTGTAATAGTGAATAAATTTAGTTAGTTCATTTTTCCCATCTGTTACTTAATAAACTTGAAAACTATGAATTTTATATCCGCATATTTTTTTAAAAAATACAATCACAACTACAGTTTTTGAATTTAATACCAACAAAATAATTAATTTAATAGCGGACCTAGACTTGCTATTAAAGAGGAGGGAGCTAATAAATGTGCGAAGGACTCGCTATACAAACCTGGGCCTATTATAGCGGACTTACTAAAGGGTCCGCTATAAAAACTCTCTTTTATAGTGGACTCAAGCAAAGCTCCGCTATAGAGTGAGGATTTTATAACGGAAGTTAGGCCAAGTCCGCTATAATAACCCCATTTTCTATAGTGAGGCATTCGTAGGTCCAATATTAAAACTCTTTTTTATTATTTATGTTCTATATCAGCTTTACATACAGTATGCTATTAAAACTATTATTTAGCCAGTGGGTATATTCTGTGGCTAGACCCTAATTGCTAGCCATATAAAATCAGAATTCACATTACATATGTAATGGCAAACAAATACAACAATCGATATCAATCGATATATCACAAATATATAAACACATACATTCATGCATACAAAAACACATATTTACATTAAAATAGACCGTAACAACAAATATCGTCAAAAAAATACACAACTACAGTAAATGTGCAAGTGCTAAATAACATATGTATCTCTAAGTTACACACAAAATTTCAAATTATAACTAATATATTCGCAAATCATTTGCTTTACCTGTGCGATCTCGCTATCTGAATATTTTTGCGGAAATGGACGAAGCTCCTGCAAAAGATAAATAAAAAATATGCATATTAGTTTCAACGTTTTACAACATTTACTAATTTCCCTATTCAAGTATGGTATCAACTAGTACAAGGTTATTTTTATGCAAACATAACTTGTACATCACACAAATACTTAAACCAGTAAATTTGCTTGAACAAAGGTTATTTTTATGCAAACATAACTGGTACAAAATTATTTTTATGCAAACATATATAACTGGTACAAGCCTATTTTTATGCAAACATACATAACTGGTACAAGGCTAGTTTTATGCAAACATAACTGGTACAAAGTTAAACCTAGTATAAAAATATAAGCTAGAGGAACTGAAACCAATAAAGCGGAGGTTAGGCTATAACTGGTACAAGGTTATATTTACGAAAACATAAATGGTACAAGGCTAGTTTTATCCAAACATAATTGGTACAAAGTTAAACCTAACATAAAAATAGAAGTTAGAGGAACTAAAACCAATAAAGTGAAAGTTAGGCTATTTTTATAACTGGTACAAGACTATATTTATGAAACATAAATGATACAAGGACAATTTTATGCAAACATAATTGGTACAAAGTTAAACCTAGCATAAAAATAGAAGTTAGAGGAACTAAAACTAAGAGAGAGTTTACCTTTAGCTTGAGCGCTCTCAAGTCTGATGCATTTGCATAGTCAGAAGATATTTGAAGCATCGACCGCATGACATAATATCTACACTACCAGCTATTGGGTTGCGGAGGACTACAAAATTAGACAGTAACAAGCAATTTCAGTAAATACTCAACTCCTACTAAGTTCATCTAATTGCGAATGGAGTTCAAACTAAGTTCAGAACACGTACTTTAACATACTTGAGCTCGAATTTACTGGTTCTGCTCGACCCATGTGCTTGAAATCATAGCCACAATGCTTTGTATAAATTAACAAAAGTCAGAAATCAATACAATTAATCATCTATAGTAAACGTTTTGCAAAATTAGATAACTTACGCAAGCAAGGCCCTAACGACTACGAGTAGCTTATTTGGTGTATTGAGAGAATCAATCTGATAGATCTGCAACGACGAGATTTGCAGATTCAGATGATGCCAATGACCGCTATAATTCATATAATCTAGTTAGTGTTTATATGTAGAAAATAAATTATTCTTTTTGAAATGATAATTATTCGGATCCTTGAATGGACGACGAAAATGAACGACTTCGGATCTTCGAGTGCAACAAAAATTGGGCAATGTAATTCACCGTCGTTGAGTAATTGTTCAACACTTTCGATTCCTAGCACAAGGTGGGGTGAAGATAGAGAAACTTCGAATAGATCCCAAATCCCGCAAGATGGTTCGCAAGAAACCTGCATTATGTATATTTCACTTATATATGTATTTTATTTATCGACAATTTGAAAAATATATAACAAGTTCAAAGATTATTACTTGCACCAAACCGCAAGAATCGAGTCGCTTAGCCATTCTTTCAGGACGAGGATTTTCATTATATTAGACAATGACAGCAGCTACGTGTCATCAATCCCAAATAACCGCAAGTCGCCAAATTCAAAGACATTTGTGTGAACGGAAAGTTCTATCAACTAATAACAAAATGACAATTACAAGTAAGGATTGGAACTAAACTGAATCTTTTTTTTATTTTAGGTAGAAATACTTACTCACTATATTATGCAATTTGAGCATCAATTGGTAAAGTCGCTTTAAGACATCATCAGAAAGAAGCGGCGATGTTCGACTTTTCATTTCTTTTTGCTTTG